>VWYK01113055.1:3226-13305 GCA_013399775.1 Semnornis frantzii | reverse complement strand
TATATGTTCCCAGTAAAGCAACATCCTGGGGATTTTAGGGCCTGAAGATGAAAAATTCTGCATCAAGGCATCACTGAGCTCCCCAAAACGCTCTCCTGAGAGCAAAGGGAATCAATCTAGAATCAACAATCAGGGTGGTTAATTAATGAGCACACCATAAGGGAGCTCTTCTAAACAAGGCTGACTGCTGCTGCCTCAGGACCAATAGCACCACAAGTTATTGCTGGTTTCAAAGAAGTGATTCTTAGGGTTCCCCCAAGGCACCTTTTGCTTACATTAGCTGTTTACTACAACTTCTCCTCTTATCCACACCCCAGGGATGCTGCACTTATTTACTAAATTACTTTTTAAGTGAGGCTTCTCCCTGCCAGTAGCCTGAGGTGCGGCAGGGAAGATGCTGCAGCCTGAACAGCAGCAGAACCCGAGCTGCTCTGCAGCAGAGGGGGAGGGAAGGCTGTCAGATGGACACCACCCAAGCAGTGCTTCTGAGCCAGGAGGACCCTGGGAGCACCAGGGACCCACTGCAGCCCCAGACAGCTGCACGCTGAGTGTGTATGGAGGGCTGGAAGCCCTCTGCTGTGAGGCCAGGCTGGCAGAGTTGGGGTTGTTCAGCTTGGAGAAGGGAAGGCTCCAGGGAGACCTTCTGGAGGCCTTTCAGTGCTTGTAGGAAGTGATCAGCAAGCTGGGGACTGACTTTCTAGCAGGGCCTGTTGTGACAGGATAAGGGGTGGTGGTTTGGAGCTGAGGGAGGGAGATGTAGTCCAGAGAGAAGGCAGGAGTCCTTTTTATGGTGCTAATGGTGAGAGCCTAGTCCAGGCTGCCCAGAGAGGTGGGAGATGTCCCAGCCCTGGAACTACTGCAGGGCAGGTTGGTTGGGGCTCTGAGCAAGCTGCTGCAGTTGGGGATGTCAGCTAGGGGCTGAACTAGATGAGCTTTAAAGGTCCCTTCCAAGCCAACCAGTCTGGGATTTTCCAGCACAGCCCTGGAGAAGTGTGGCTGCCCAGAGGGAGCAGCCCTGCAGCTCACTGTGGAGAACAAAGTGGGGTAAGTGATTTACACTCCCCAGGGTCCCAGCTCAGGGCAGCTGAATTGCTCTGAGAGTGATGCAAGCTCGCAGCAGGTGACCTCCTGGCCAGCAGACTGTCTCCAGCCACCACCACAATGAGCTCAATCTTCCAACTTCAGCCTTCCCTGGGGAAAAATCCCAGCAAAAGAACCTTCAAGATGTGGCTGCTTGGGGGGTTTTTAAGGCCTGTGCTGCCCACTGGCAACACAGAGATCATTTTTCTTGCATGACTTTGGGAATTGCCCTTTTGAGCCACTCTGTGGGAGGAGGAAAGGTTGCCTGGTGTGGGAGGCTGTTTCCCAAACACCCTTCAGCAGATAAGCTGGGCAGAGCATCATGCTCTGGCAAAGTGCTGTTTGCTTATTACAGCTCCAGGGTAAGAGTTTAAGCTTATCATTGGGTTGGGTCAAACTATCCCTGGCCTATTTGTTAATAGCAACTTTCAGATCATGACATTGTTGTTGTTGGAAAAGACCTTTAAAGATCAGAGTCCAGCTGCTGAACTAACACCACCATGGCCATGAACCCATGGCCACAGGTTTCTTCAACACCTTCAGGGATGCTGACTCCACCAACTCCCTGGGCAGCCTCTAACCACTCACGCAGAGAGGGGTTTTCCTCCTCTCCAATCTAACCCTCCCCTGACACAATTTCAAGCCATTTCCTCTCATTCTGTCACCTGATACTAGGGAGAAGAGGCCAACCCCCAGCTCACTGCAGTCTCCTTCCAGGGAGCATCATCCCTTGGATTGCAGAGGGGGAGGTTTGCAAAGCTGTGTTGTCAGTTGGGTTTAATGCAGAGCCCCAGCAGAGCTGGGACAACAGAGATCCCAGCAGAGTTTGGGACTGCCACACAGTCCTGTGCTAGATCCACTTGGCAGGAAGAATTTTTGCATGGTTTTCTCACTGCTTAACTACTTGAGGTATTTCTTCCCCTTGTACACCATCAGAATGCTGAAGCATTCTGGCTGCAAGAGTTTGAAATGCTGTTTGCAAGTCAAACTGTTTGCAAGTAGCCCTGAGGGGAAGGAAAACAAATATTCCCTTAACCTTCCCTCTAATTATATCAGTCATTAAAATACAAGGAACAGTGTTTATTAAAATTCCCTTCTGCTGATGGCTCCTCTCTATAGTGTGGTTCATGCCAGCAGATGTTTAGTGAAAGCACTTTTGTGGAAGGGAGGAACACTTAGGAATTGAGATCAATTAACCAATTATTTAAAATATTCAGATGTTCCTTGCATCTCTCACACTCTGCAGGCAGAGCTGTGATTTTGAGGTGCAGTTCCAGCAGAGTCATTTCTGGTTGTCCTACTTTCACAGATTGCTTCCAGTTGGAAGGGAGCCTCAAAGGTCATCTTGTCCAGTCCCCCCTGCAGCAAGCAAGGACACCTCCAGCTAGGTCAGGCTGGGCTGTGCACAGTCCTGGTGGTGAAGTGACAGTGTCTGGGAGCTGCTGACCATGATCCAGAGCTGCTCTTCAGGTGAGCAACCCAAAGCTGTTTCCCTTTGCTGTGAGAACTTCTGACTGAGGTTACTTTGGGGAGGATTAGTTCAGCTGCCACCTGTTTCCAACAGCAAATCCGTGCTCCACACCTCTTATCTCCTTTGGAGTCTTCCCTTTCCTGTGCTGTGAGTTTCAGAGTGGGCTTCAGAGCAGGTGCCACTCTCTGGAGTTTGTGACCAAGGTGACTGCTGCACTAGATCCAAAATACTCAGACAGAGCTTTGGGAAGGCTGATTTTGGGCTGTCTGGTGAGTCACAGAGCCAGCCAGAACAGGAATATTCTGCTTTTTAGCCAGAACTTCCACCTGAGTGGATCCTTCTTTGCAAATGAAAGGCTTTCCATGATGATGACTGGAACAGGCTGCTGAGCTCAATTCCTTTGTTGGAGAAGTCAGATCTGGAACCCTTTGCTGGATGCAGGTGGTTTGTTTTTCCTTCCTAAGATGATTGCTTTTTTGTAATTAAGAGTTTTAAACATCCTAAGAACTTCAGTGTTTGCTCCAGTGGTGCTGGAGTGGGGCCAGAGAATGGCAATGAAGCTGGTGGAAGGTCTGGAGAGCAAGTCTGGTGAGGAGCAGCTGAGGGGCTGGAGAAAAGGAGGCTGAGGGGAGACCTCCTGGCTCTCTACAGCTGCCTGGAAGGAGGTAGGGGTGGGGTGGGTGTTGCTCTCTTTTCCCAAGCAGCAAGAGATAGGATGAGAGGAGATAGGCTCAAGCTGGGCCAGGGGAGGTAAAGGTTGGGTCCTAGAAGAACCTTCTGAAGGGTTCTCTAACACCAGTGCAGGCTGCCCAGGGAGGTGGTTGAGCCCTACCCTGGGGGGGCTTCAAAGCCATGAGGATGTGGTGCTGAGGGCCACGGGTTAGCCTTGGTAGAGTTATGGTTGGACTCTGGCCTCGAAGGTCTTCTCCAACTCAAGCTATTCACTGGCTGCTTTCACAGTCCATAGGGGTGACAATTGGCTCTCATCATGCTCCAGGAAGCCACTTCAGTATTCCAAAGCAGTGAGCACACCTGGCAAAATGGAAGCCTGGTGTGGTGCATGTTTCTACCTGTAGTCTGATGGGGTAGTAGCAGCTCATCTCCCTTTCTTGGTGTGCAGCTGAAGGCCCTTGTGGCAAGGCTTACAGGATGGTGCTGGCACAAGCAAAGTGAAGCAGTTGGAGCAATCAGCATGGGACCAAGGGGCTGCAGCTCCCAGAGGTGCTGCTGCACAGCATTTGTCTCTCTTTCCAGGGGAATAGATGTTGCTCTTGATCAGCCTGGTGCTGATGCTGTGTGCTCCTGAGTTGGGGAATTCCAGCATGTAGACCAGGTTGCTGAGGCTCGTGTGAAATTCAGGTCACACCTGACACAAGAAAGACAAAGGAGATGACTTCTGGGAAGCTGCACATCCCAGCAGTAAAAGAGAGAGCAGGAACAAGCTCCTTAAGTTGAGTTCTCAAAGCTCCATGGCATAGGAGTGTCAGCTGGGATCCTGAACTCTGTCATGTTCTGTGGCTGTGAGTGTGAAGACCATCGAGAGTGAAAAGAGCACGACAGGGCTGGTGCTGTGAAAGCAAACTGCTTGGGGAGCAGGTGGCAAGCAATGGGGGCCAAGCACCTTAACCCCACTCCAAGCATCTCTACTGCTCTGGCAGCAGAAGACAGCTGTTAGCAGGGTGGGTCCCGAGGCAGCCAAGGGCTGCTGTGGTGACATCGAGGTCCCTCCTCGCCGCAGCGCAGGCTGAAACTGCCAAACCATGTCTGTGCTGTTTGAAAATCCTTCTTCACTCAACAGGCAGAGGAAATGAGTTCATCTGTGGTATCTGTGGTAGCAAAACAGGTGAGGAGTGGGCTGCCACCACAGCCAAATTCTGCTGAGCTACCTGCTCTGGAGGGATATTGAGACAGAAGTGGGCAGGAACTGACTTCAGCTCCTCAGCTTCAGGTCATCTTCAGTGCATTTATCTCATTTAAGTGAATAATGTTGTTGCTCTCTACAGCTACCTGACAGCAGGTAGAAAGGTCAATGGCCTGCAATTGTGCCAGGAGAGGGTCAGGTTGGAGAGCAGGGAAGATTTCTTTGCTGCAAGAGTGGTCAGGGGTTGGAGCAGGCTGCCCAGGGAGGTGGTGGAGTGCCCACCCCAGGCAGGTGTGGCCGTGGCACCTGGGGCCATGGTGGTGTTGAGCCAGTGGCTGGACTCAATCTTGGAGGTCTTTCCCAACTCAACCAATGCCATGATTCTATGGATTACAGTCTCTGAGGCTGCACAGCCTCTGTCAGCTCCCTTCTGCTTGGAGCCTGAGGTACAAAACCGACTTCAGCTTCAGCAAAAAGCACAACAGAAGCAGTTCAAACAATCCAGCACTGGATGCATTTTGGGAAATGGATATGGCCTCATTCAAGATGTGAGTGTGGAGGTAAAACAGCACCAGTTGCGCTCTAATTGCCTGCAGTCTCTGTTACTGCAGGCAGAAAATTGACTGGAACACCCCAGTATGAATTATTGATGCTCCCATATTGACTTCTCCCTGACTTGGATGGCTGGAAAATGTGACACCCTTGTAATATGCAGATTGTATTAATAACAGGGCTAATCAGAGCTAGTTTTTAACAAACTCTGACATGGGGCTGTAAATTATGGATGGAGAACAGTTTCGAGCTGGTTAGTGCATTAGTTGGATGTGTTCATTTCACTGACCATTGGGTCTGGTCCCAGCTGCCAGGAGTTGGCTTCCTCTGCTCCGCGCCCGCCGCTCAGGTGCGCTCGGAGCAGCTGGGAGAGTGGTTCTCCACGGAGAAACAAGGCAGCACCACGCCTCAGCACTGCTCCCTGCAGCTCCATGCTCCCCAGCAGCCTCTTCAACAGCGGGCCCAGGCCCTGCTCAGTTCCAGCTCTAATCATTTCATCTCATAAAACAATGCAATCAGTCCCTTGGAGAGCGTTGGCTGATGAATAAAAAATGCAGCCCCGTGCCCGGCGTCGCTGCGGGGCTGCTCCTTCTGCTGCTGGGTCCTTTGCATCCTCTCAAAAGCTGCTGGAAAACCTCCAGGAAAGAGACTTATTCTGGAAAAGCATCTTCTGTTGGGCTCAAACTAGCTGCTTCACTTAGCCTAGGGCTAGAGGAACCTACTGCCTTGATCTTGGAGGTCTTTTCCAACCAAAGCAATTCTGTGGTGTGGAACAGTTCTAGGAGAATAAGGGTGGGGGAGATGGGAGACTTGGGGCAGCTGCTGCATGGAGGGAGAGCTTCCTGGAGTTCCTCACTTGGGCAATGCTGGAGAAACCCATGCACTGCAAACCCAGCAATGACCCCTCTGGATCCATCTTAAAATCAGGGAATCATCTGTGCAGTTACCTGAGGAGTTTGGATGTTAGGAAGGAGCTCCTGAGTGGCTGGGAGGAAGGAGCTCCTGAGTGGCTGGGGGGGAGGGGGTCCTGGGGGGCTGGGGNAAACTAGCTGCTTCACTTAGCCTAGGGCTAGAGGAACCTACTGCCTTGATCTTGGAGGTCTTTTCCAACCAAAGCAATTCTGTGGTGTGGAACAGTTCTAGGAGAATAAGGGTGGGGGAGATGGGAGACTTGGGGCAGCTGCTGCATGGAGGGAGAGCTTCCTGGAGTTCCTCACTTGGGCAATGCTGGAGAAACCCATGCACTGCAAACCCAGCAATGACCCCTCTGGATCCATCTTAAAATCAGGGAATCATCTGTGCAGTTACCTGAGGAGTTTGGATGTTAGGAAGGAGCTCCTGAGTGGCTGGGAGGAAGGAGCTCCTGAGTGGCTGGGAGGAAGGAGCTTCTGAGTGGCTGGGAGGAAGGAGCTCCTGACTGTGAGGGTGGTGGAACCCTGGAACAGGTTGCACAGGGACATCCCCAGAGGCCCCATCACTGGAGACATCCCTAGAAGGATGTCAAAGCTGTGGAGATGTGCTGAGGGCCATGGTTTGGTGGTGACCTGGCAGTGCTGGGTTGGACTTGATCTGAAAGGTCACTTCCAAGCAAGGCAATTCCATGAGTCACCAAATGTGACCTGTGTGCTAACCACAGAATGGGTTGGGTTGGAAGTGACCTTTGAAGGTCACCTAATCCACCCCCATGCAGGCAGCAGGGACATCTGCAATGAGACCAAGTATCCCAGAGCCACAGCAAGCATGACCTTGGATGTCTCCAGGGTTGGGGCATCCAGCACCTCCCTGGTTCCAGTGTTCATCACTCTCAGGGCACAGAATTTCTGTTCCATCTAAACCTCAACATCTAGAAATGTCTCTTCTGAAACTGGCCTCAATTTTGATCTTCTCAGCACTTCACCAGTGGCTGTGAGGAGGTGGGAATGATGCTGTGCCCTGGAAGGTGCTCTGGCCCATGCTTTGCTGCTCCTGGCTCCAGCAGGGATGCAACAGCTCACACCAGGTGCCAGCTGGACATATGACTGAGACCTTTAGCAGCAGGGGAAGGTGTCCTCATTCTTCTCTCTCAGTCAGCAAATATGATGCTTTCTTCTCCTCAGTGACACACAATTATCTCATCTACTGCCTCAAGAGCATCTGAAAAACAGGGAAGAGCTCCTCCTTGGTCAGTATTTGGTCATTGGAGGTGGGGATTGATACTTTTTGACATGTTTTGCCCCCTTGACTCCTGTAGCAAGGTGATGCTTTAGCTGTGCAGCATCCCAAAGCAGGGATGGTTTGCTTTGTGCTGCATCCTGAGATGGATGGGAACAAGATGACAGCCAGAGTTGCTGCAGTCTCCAATTACTAATTTGTTTCAGTGAAATTCAACTCCTCCCAAGACTGCCCCAGAACTAGGTGAGGATTTGAAGTGCTAATGCTTGCTCTGGGATCCTTACATTAGCAAATAAATCTGGGGAAATAAATGTCCCTGCTTGTCTGCCTTGCAGGGCTGCTCCTGAGGTGGCAGCTGCACACTGCTGTGCTTCACTGTGGTGGTTTGGGTTTAGCCAGCCTGGCTTTCTCCTCAGCTATGCTGCAGGACAGGAAGGCTCCACTGCAGTGCTAAAACACTTGGGGGTTTAGCCAAGTTAAATGAATGTCAGCTCCACCATGGAAGCTGTGAGGCTACACAGTGCAGCTCCACTGGCAGTGGGTTGGACTGTTAGAGAATATCACTGAGAGTCTTCCTCACCACTTCACTCCTGAGTTCCACCCCTGAAAGCACCTCAGGAGATGCAGGTAGCTATCAAAGGGCTGCACAATGCAAGACTCCTGGAAATAATGTACATGAGTGATCTGCTAGAGCAGAGGGAGCTGATTAGGGGGTCCCTGCAGTTCACACAATCCCATGGTGGGGTGGGAAGGGACCTCTGGGGATCATCCAGTCCAGCCCTCTGCTCCAGCAGGGCACCCACAGCAGCTTGCCCAGGAACACAATGCCCAGAGGGGTTTGGAAGCTCTCCAAAGGAGACTCCACAGCCTCTCTGGGCAGCCTGCTGCAGGGCTCCAGCAGCCTCACACCAAACAAGTTTCTCCTCCTGTTCAAGTGGAATCTCCTGGGTTCCAGTTTGTGCCCATTCCCTGTTGTTCTGTCCCTGGGCACTACTGATAAGAGTCTGGCCCCATCCTCTTGCCTCCCACCCTTTAGCTCTTCCTGAGCACTGATCTGATGCCCTCTGGGGCTGTTCTTCTGCAGGCTCTCAGCCTCTGCTCCTCACAGAGCTGCTCCAGGCCCCTCAGCATCCTTTCCAACCCCCACCATGCTGGGGGATATAAAGATTTATCTCTCACTTTGTGTCTAACTGCCCTTGCTGCTCACAGGAGACATCCCTGGCTCTGGAGAGCAGAACATGCCCAGTTTCAAGTACCTGAATTATTTTTGCTTTGCATAGAGGTATGATTAGTTGTAATGAGAATTCAGGATTCAATGAAGGTGAGGTGGCTTAATGGTGAGAATTTAGTGCACTTTTACAATCTGATTACCTTAAAATGTCTCAACTTATAGCTTTTTCAAGCAGGCATAATGGACCTTATTCAATAAGTTTGCTTAATCAGCTGTTACTGGTGGAGAAGTATTGCCATTGTGCTGAAAGGAAAGGATGGTGTGTCTGTGACTGCTGGGCTTTTCTCCCTGTGAAAGGGATTTCTGATGCAGCCCTCAAATTCTCCTCTTCAAGTCTTTATTTCACTGCAGAAGAGACTTCTCTGTGCTTAGGTTTCCATATTTATCTGATGATTGTAAGGGCACAGAGCTGCTGGGGTGAGCCCAGAAGGGGGCCACAAGGATGCTCCAAAGGCTAGAGCAGCTCTGCTGTGAGCACAGGCTGGGGGAGCTGGGGGGGTGAGCCTGCAGAAGGCTCCAGGGGCACCTCAGAGCTGCTGCCAGTTGTTGAAGCAATCCCACAGAGGGCTGCAGAGCAACCTCTCATGAGAGTGTCCAGAGACAGGACAAGGAGGAATGGTTTGAAGCTGAGGCAGTGCAGGGTCAGACTGCAGCTGGGAAAGAAGCTCTTCAGTATGAAGGTGATGAGAGTCTGGAACAGGCTGCCCAGAGCTGTGTCCTCCCTGGAGGTGCCTAAGGCCAGGTTGGATGAGGCCATGAGCAGCTGAGTCTAACTAAGAGGTGTCCCTGCCCATGGTGAGGAGCTGGAGATGACCTCTAAGGTCCCTTCCAGCCTGAGCCACTCCATGATCTTCAGGGTACTGCTCTAATATTGTGCACTTTGAAGCCTCCTATAGCTTGTGAAGATGCAGCCATGGTCAGAGCAAGGCCACTGCACAGTCCCTGTGCCAGACAGACCTACAGACATGTCCATGCTGCTGAAAAGCAGAGCTGGTGGTGGTTGGCTCAGCCAGCACCATCCTTAACTAGCTTGTTTTAGTCTATTACTTCAAATCAATATTTTAAGACTAGAGCATTGGAGACCAAGTCTGCTGGGGCTGCACTTGGAAAGAGAAGGCTGAGGGCTAGGCTGGGAAACACAAACAGCACAGAAGGGAAGAAAACTGCCTGAAGGAAACATCCTGCTGTGGAGGAGCAGGAGAGAGCTGGGAGGCAACCAGCTGAAGTAACTCTTGTTTGAAAAAACAACCACCCAAGACACAAATCAAACCTGGGGAAAAGGTCCAGATCCTCTTTACTACCCCAGGCTCCAACTGGGCCTTTGCCAGGCTTTGCCTCTCCTACTCATTTGGTCTCATCACAGAGGTTGGCTTTTGAGAAGAGCTGGAGAAAGAAAGTTCTGGACTGACTCTCTAAGCCCTCCTCTGTTTGACACATCCCATATGGCACATGGCAGGGCAGTGCCCTTTTAGGTACAGCTCTGTGCACCCATTGAGCTGTGCCAGGCAACCTCTGAGCTCCCAGAACTTTCCCAGTGGGGGAGAAGCTTTATTTGTAAGGTGGGAAAAGAATAATGAAGCTGGTGTGAGAGCCAGGAAACTGCCATGGGCTTGCTGGCACTGTGTGCTGCAGGCTTCTCTTCTTCCCTTTCCCTTTCCCCTTCCCCTTTTCCCCCCTCCCTTTCCCTTTCCCCTTCCCCTCTTCCCCCCTCCCTTTCCCCTTCCCCTCTTCCC
>VWYK01113047.1:7971-69146 GCA_013399775.1 Semnornis frantzii | reverse complement strand
GGTTAATGGAGTTATTCAGTAGAGAGAAGAAGCCAGAGCTGCTAGAGAGCCCAAGAAGCTGTGCCCGAGGAACTGCTAGCCCGAAACCCGAGAAGCAAGTGCCTCGTGACCCAGACTGCCCGCTCGAGAGACTCTTATCTTTTTGTAAACATTTGCAGCAAGCCTATGAGTGAAGTAAACATCACCATTGTTTCCCTTCACAGTCTTTAGTACAATTTTCTCTGCTAAAAAATATTCCAATTAGTTCAAACCAGCACACGTTACTACTGCTCTAACTTACCTCTAAAGGGGAGATAATAAGCAGCTGTTGGGAATGTGCCTTCTCTAGGGCCTGTATGGATCACGCTTTCCTCTTTTTGTTGAGGTGGGTCTTAGGGATCTCATTTAATTGCACGTAGAGCAAAAAGTGGCTTCTGCACACTTACAAGTCCTTGAAACTGCAAGAAAAATGCCTTAAAATAAACACGAGCCTATGAAGCATTGGAGTGTGGACCTATGGTCCAGATCTCATCTAGAAAAGATAAGTAAGGTGTCCATCAGCTGCTTCTACTTGCTGCCTTGCTGGACATTGTTATTCATCTGGGGACATCACAATGCAAATGCAGTTGTTCTTATTTTAGCTGTGATTTCCAGTGGTTGCATCAGAGATATTTTAGTCTGTTGTCAAACTATAGAAAGTGAAATGTCTGAAAGCAGAAACTACTTCATGCATATTTGCACACTTTGCCATCACTTGCTCATTGACTGCAGAGGAGAAGGAGCCTTCCACTGGATTTCCGTTGTTGCCTTTTGACAGTTGGACAAATGGCTTTGCTAGACATCTTGTGTTGTTCTGCAGTGACCTTTTGTTCAGACAAAGACCTGCAGGATAAACTGAAAGTATGAGAAGCAACCCTGCATTCCTGATTTGATTGCAGTCTTCTTCCTTAATAAGTTTTGAAGAGGAGGAGGAGGGCACACAGGGGAATTTGCATGTGCTCTTGTGTATTTAATTAAAAGACAATAAAAATGTCAGCTGCTGCAGGTTACAATCTGGACCCCCTTCCACTCCCGTCTCCCTTCTTTCAAAGAAAATAGATAAGTCATGTGGAGGAGAAGGTTGGAAGGGGACAGTACTGCTGCAAAATGCTACCTTGTGCTGATTTTTTTTTTTTTTTTCCCCCTGGGCTAACCATAAAAAGGCTCAAAGCAGAATCCTTCTTAGCAGCTCCAAATTCACTGTGTGTTCTTTTAGTGGTGTGCTAGTTCTGACTTCTGGGCAGCTTCCTTCACAAGAGACATGGGTTGAAAACAGTGTCTTCTAGTGGAAGCCACCTTGGGACCAAGCCCACTGCTCCTCACAACTGTTCTGACATGACACATCTGCTGGTGTGTCTTTTGTGAATGTTCCTTGCCCATTTAGGCCAAAGTGAGCTGCCTTAGTGAAAGCTTTACTGTGTTACACTGGCAACAGCTCATTTTCATAATGTAGACTAAGGTGTGCTCACACAGAAAGCTCATTTGGTTGAGCTTTGTGTGCTGGTCATCATCTGCATTGAGATTGCCATGAGGAGCTAGGACTGAGGTGTGGTCAACCTGTTACAGAAGAATAAGGTTGCACAAGTTTGCTGTGAGACATTGACTCCAGCCTTTTGCAGGAATTGGAGTTTACAGAAGGGCCAAAGAAAACATCCACCTTACATTTATCAAAATCATCTTGCGTTAGCCCAGCTGCCCAGCTGGCCTACACTGTACCTCTGATTCTACATTCAGTTTTATTACTTGGAGAAAAACTGAAGGGAAATATTGTCATGAGGTACTTTTGCCAGCTGAGTATCCTTCACTCGGCAAACCTGTCTTCTGGGTAGTTCGCGCTGTGTGGCATAAAGCACTGTGAGAAATCCTAAGGGCAGGGCATAAATGACAGAAGCGAGCGACTAGTTCATGTCCCTGCACTCACTCAACACACTTCGAGTCCCAAAAAAGCACCTATGATCCAGTAGTCCCCTTTTTAATGTTTGAATATGCAGCTCCCAAGTGACTGGCAGCCATCCTTCCAAGGGCAAGTCAGGGTTTGCGTATGCTGGAGCTGGTACACTCTTTTTCTTGGGGTGACATGTCATGGTTCACAGCTAGCTCGCTGAGGAGCTCAGCTGCAGGCAGTGGCACCCTCTGAGGGACTGAGTGTGCAACCTCAGCCAGTTCTTTCCCCTGCCTCTGTGCAGAGAAGTCAGTGGCAAATGACTCTGGCAAATGTGGCAGTGGTACATGATTGTGCTGTACACAGAACAGCTGACTTACTGCTCACAGTGGTGATTGCAGTAGTGCTCATAATGTTAATTTTTATGAACCTGTTCTGTGTACAGTCTCATAACATGCTAATCTCCATGACACCCAGGTACTTCCCTTCTGTATGTTATCAGCTCCTAAGAAAGCTAGCTTCTTTAGTTCTGCAACAAGGAAAAGCTTAAAAAAATGGAAATAAATGTATTGACAAGTGAGACGAATAAATGTTCCTCTTGCCTGCACTGTACAGAGGTGTTTGACATTCCAAATTATGACATAACTGTAGGAGTAATGGTTGCAGCTGTTGTCTTTGTAAAATGATCTGCAATACCACATGCTAATAAGTAAGACATGTCTAAGTCATTTTATACGGTGCCAGAAGACTAATCCCATGCCATGCATGCACAGTGCCAGAAGTGGTCATATCACAGCAGTAGGATCAGTCCTAGAATAATCACATCCTTAGGAAAAAATCCTCTGTGTAATACAATGAAATCCCACTTAAACAAGTCAACCTTGTGAATCTATTAGAGCAGCATCCCCAGAGAACTGCTACTGTAGCATGCTTCTAGCACAAAGTGGAACACTCATGTGTAAAAATGAAGACAGGAGCAGAATATTTACTCAGGTGAAAACCGGATTCTTTTGGGAATCCAGATGAGGAGAGATACAGAAAAGCTGTGATTGCCATATCAAACCTAAACCCGCTTGCATGCAACAAACTTGTCAACCTAGTTCTGTGCCCCTAATCCATATAGAACCCCCCTTCTCCTCTGCAGGAATCTTCATTGAGCTAAGATAGGGGATCATCCCCTAATCTAAAGAAGTTCAAGCCCTTGCTGATTTTCCAATTCATACATTCATCATGAATAGGAACAAGCTGTCAGAAAGTCCTGAGGCAACTTCATAAATCTCATCCTTTAGACCTGCAAAATCTGGATTATTTTTTCCCCTGTGTGCTTTGCGTTAGCTCTAAACACTACCTTTGAAGAAAATGCTTTTGGCAATTTGCTTCTAAGTATCACCACATGCATAAATTTGAGAAATATAAGAAACCTACCTCTTTATTGGGTAATGAGATGAGCCTAGCTAATTCAGCTGTGCAACACAGACAGATGTGATTTCTCTTATACCTGGGGCTTAATAATTGCGGTAGGTTAGAGCACATCTAAGCTTCCAAATCACAACAGGTTTTTGTCTATCCATCCAAATGTACTCGTTCCTTGTTTTTCTTCCACAGAATGGTACTTTTAACATCTATTTGCTGTCACAAAGAACAAGAGGAAGTTTATAAACAAGTGTGTGGTTCAGATATCCTCAGGGTCTCTTAAACAGCTGCCGAGCCTTCTACTTCCAAGGAAAACTGGGAAATTTGAATAGGGTGGAGCCAGAACATACATGGGCTGATTCTGCTTTCCTTGGCAAGGGAGAATCATGACAACTAAGAATGTATCCACCAGTACTTGGAAACTCATCCCCTACTGCTGGCTGCTGCCAGCCTGCTGCTGACCAGATGGTGCTTTGCAGCTCAGCCCTGGGGCAGCAGCAATAGAAGGAGGGTATCGTTATCAAAAGACTGCTACACTCTTCTGCCATTCTGCCAGGCCATGTGTGCTGTTCTGGGGAATACACAGCTTTCAAAATATTCTGGGATCAGTGCTTGGACTGATGGTCTTGTCCTTTGCTTCTCTTCCCTCTGGTGGTCTTAAGTCCTGGCTGGTCACCATATAAACCCTACAGATCTGAACAGATCTCCGAAACATGAACCTTAATGGGTCTTGACATTTCTCTGCCTTGAGAAGTATACCTTCTGTATTTATGGTCTGTGCAGGGATTTCATGGAAAAATCATCCAAATTCAGTGAATGGTTAAAGGGTGAACACAAGTTCTCTCTTCCAGCAGATTTACTGAGCTCGAGAATCTGCCAGCACATACAAGGGATGCACAGGGTATGAAGACAGGTGAGGAGCATGGAAGACAAGGGCGTTCCCACAGTCTCAGCATGCACTGTTTTCAGACAGGGTTTAGTAACATGTTGTTTTATAACAGGCAACTTAGGACAAAAGGTTGCCGAAGGTTTCCTGTGTAGGCAGAGATGACATACTTGCTCACTGAGTTGCACAAATTCTTATTCACCCAGGCAGCTCCTGAATCATCTATAGTGCTGTGTATGGTGTATGGTGGGGATTCTAGGCCTCTTGGTAGTCCTACTGTACAGATGACACTGTTGTTCCACAAATTCCTCTAACGAGATGACCTCTGCAGACTACAAGACCTACAAAAGCATTGGAAATAGTTAATGGGGTTTGCATGCAGTAAATGGAATTTATTCAGGATGGAACATTTTGTGGCTTAGTCACTGAAAACAGCTTGAAGTTATTTATTGAGAAGATTTTTGTTTGTGGGCCAGGACAACGGCTGAGAAAGATCAGATTATTTTCAAAAGTGAATAAATCTACCCATACAGATTTTCTTTCTTCTTATCCCTCTTTCCCTCATTACTCATTTTTCTGTCACTTTGTCTGTTGTCTTGATCTGCCATAACTTTTCCCAAAGCACGTTTCATAAGAGAATGTCAGCTAATTAATTATTGTTTCGACATAATTCTTATTCAAGACCTTTGACCTCTGGCAGCTCTGTAAAGCATTCTGATGCATTTCCCATTTGTTTAGTAAATATTTCTTCCAAATAATAAATTGAGAAACAAGGGAAAGAATGCATTGTCTTTATGGGGAAAAAAAAAAAAAAAAAGACAGTAAAAGGACAGTAGAGAGGAGATAGAGGAAAATCACAGGCCAAAATAATTAATTAGAGACTAAACACAAATCAATACATCAAGTCCCATGAAAAAATGGAGTGGCAGGCTCTGTACCTAGTGCAGGGTAGAAAGGAACATGTCAAGTAATATTACTCTACAGTTTTAAAAATAAATATTTTATTCCTTGATTCCCCATGAGTCTACATACTCCCTCTGGAGCTGCACCATTTATCTTTATCCTGGTGAGGAGGGAATCATCCCTTACTGAGGTCGACATGCCAGTGCAGCGCTGTGAATTAGCACTAACTGCTGTTCACCAAGTGGTGTGTCTGGCCCTTTCATTTGGAGGCCAAGTAATCATCCCTCTACCTGCTCATCTCTTTGACCACCTTCAAGCCCTGCTCAGATAAAGTAAATGCCCAGCACAGAACTCTTTCTGGAAGATAAGGGGAGGAATCTGCTCTTTGCAGTCAAGACAACGTTGGTGTCATGAAAGAGGGGAGAATCCAATCACAGCCCTCTTCGAAGTTTAAAGACTCTATTCTGGTGTCTGAGCATCACTTCATGTCTTGACCTAGTTGATGAGAAAGACACCTCTCAAAAGCCTCCAATGATCTGAATAAGGCACTGTATAATAGGGAGCAAGAGGCATGAAGTGGAGATATTGGTGTCTCCCTGAACACAACCCTGAAGGCAAAGTCCCAGTTTCATTGTGAAACTGAAAGTGCTGCCTTGGCTGCATTTTACCCAGATTAAGGGCTTGGTGCCACTCCTGCTCTTTTCCAGCTGCTCTACCCATACTTCTCCTGGTAGGGCAACAATACCCATCCTCACATCCCACCAGGCAGGTATCTGGTCTTGTTCTGTCAGACTATCCCCGATCACTGTCATCATTTCTGCAGAGACAACTTTTAGGCAGATTAATTAATTTTACTTGATCTGATTTCAGTAGTTCCTTAGAAACCTGCTGCAATCAAGCCTATCTGCTTTATTATGTTAAGTTCCAGGTCCCTGTGTCCTTGAAGTGGATCCAGCACTCCTCTGGCAAGCTGCAGATGTCTTTTGCTCTTATTTTTCTGCTGGAAACTGAGGAGAGGGAAAGGCATGAGAAGGCAATGTGAGGTTTCACAAGCTGTGGTCACAGTGGTCAGACAGTATGCAGAGAATAGTCTCAGCCAAAGCACAGGGCCTCCAGCCAAGCTTTCTGGATCCATTTGTCAGTTCTCCTACTCACTTCCTGGAGAATTTTGAAGGAATCATTTAAGCTAAATCGGGCATTTGCATCCAAAAGAGCAACTAAAGTAGCTTGATTTTCAGAGGTGTTGAAAGCTTACAGCTTCTGTTCGAAAAAGAAAGATTACTTTGTACAGGGCAGGAAGTACTTGCCCTCAGAGCCCCAGTTTCCTCATATGGTCTTCATCTTTCTTTGCCTTTGCTGTCCACATTTGCAGCCTAAAGACTGCAATAGCTAACTTGGAGGGGTCAGAGAGAGTTAATTCGGTAATTTTTGCAAAGTGCTCCGAAATCTCAGATGGAAGACGCTACATAAATGCAAAGTATTATTTTGTGAAGATCAGTTAGTAGCACTTGTGTCATCTCAAATGATACCAATTATACACAATGTACATTGATATATACACTCTATTTTCATAAAGTGCTGCTGCATTTGATTCAAATTTATTTACAGTCTGATAACTACACAGGTATTAATAATGTCAGGAAGTAGAGAGTTTTGCATAGTCTATTGTTTGTAAAATTATTTTCCAAGCATTATTCTGTATACACTGATTCACCAGCCTCTGCTCTGGTCTGTGTGCAGGGCTCTTGTACCATTCTGGTGACACAAAGCAGCCCCAAACTCTGGTATGTGTTTCGGTTCACGTTTTTAAACAGACCAGCATTTCCTTACAGAAGTAACTAAAGCTGTCTGTAAATACAACATCTCAATACCTATGTCAAATTAAGACCTACATATAATCTCCTGTCCATTTTCAGTATACAGTAGCATAATTTACCCAGGTCAAATAAAAATATCTAGGGATGCCACCCCCACCCCCCCACACACACACAAAAAAAAATAAACACTATTCCTGTAACTTTGCCAGTACTTTCCTTTTCAGTCTGTGCATATGGCATCACTAAAAAAAGCTACCAAATCATATGGCTACACTCAGAAGCAGTCTGCAATTTTCTATGTCCAATATTAAGTTCCCTGACAAAACGCTGGAAGACAAACCATGAGTTTTATTTCGTCGTCTTACTTCTGTCTCTGCGAGTTGCATCTATGTTTCTCCATCACATTCTCAGCCTTCATAATAATTTTAGAAGGCTTACAATATTTGTGCTCTTTCTTTTCGTCCCTTGGTTGATACACTACAGAGAAAAAAACCCTCAGGCATAATGGTTGTTGAACAGCTCGAGAACTTGAGGTAATGTGTCCCAATGGCTTCTGAGTGGGCACAGGTAGGGCTCATTTGTCTTCATCTAACCATGCAGACACACTTAGTGGGGCCTCTGCTGAGTTCACAGCCTTTAAAAGATAACTAAACAGCACCTGTCAGGCTTCCTCTGTGATCAAGAGCCACTAGATCTGTCCTTAAAGAGCAGAGAGGTGTTCAGGATGGGATTCAAGGAAAGAGACAAGTAAGTCCATTACTCCTTCATGTACCTCTTGATTCATGTACTTCTCTGTAACTACATGGGAATGGCTGCAGTAAGATGAGGATGAGTGTATTTTCCAGGTAACAAGCAATAGGCCAATAGGAAATGGTCTCAAGTTGCTCCAGGCCCTGGTTTACATTCAATATTAGG
Source organism: Semnornis frantzii (assembly GCA_013399775.1). Classification (NCBI taxonomy): domain Eukaryota; kingdom Metazoa; phylum Chordata; class Aves; order Piciformes; family Ramphastidae; genus Semnornis; species Semnornis frantzii. The sequence goes on along the minus strand of VWYK01113047.1, from coordinate 61,312 downwards.
AAAAATTTCTTCACAGAAAGGGTTTTCAAGCATTGGAACAGGCTACTCAGGGAAGTGCTGAAGACACCAGCCCTGGAGATGTTTAAAAGGTGTGTGGATGTTGCACTTAGGAACATAGTTTAGTGGTAACCTGGCAGTGCTGTGTTAACAGTTGGGCTTGATATTCTTAGAGGTCTTTTCCAACCAAGGTGATTCTATGATTCTTTACTGGCTCATCAATACCTGCTGGCTGGTTTCTTCTCAGACCAGCGGTTCAGATGACCCAAGTACATTGTGGCCTTGCCACAGCTGGGATCTACCTCTGAATTCCTTGCCGACTACATTTAGCTGCAGAACCAGAGTGCAGGCTTTCTGCCCGATGAGTGCTGACAGAATTGTAAACCAAGGCACTGGGCAGCAGCCAGAAGACTGAGATGAGGCGCCTGGAAAAGGTTCTGATGTCCTGCAAAGCCACGTGCAGGCTTTGCAACTGGACACTATCCCTCGCTAGTGCAGGAGGCAGTGAGAGAATGATGTTCCTGTAGCTCTTCTGGAAGTCTTTGACTCTGTGTTATTAAAGACAGAGACAGCAAGCACAGAGGGCACTGGCACCCTGCTGATACAAATTTGCAGTTCACTTGAGCTCAATTTCAAAAAAGCCTTTCATTCGAGTACATAACATATCAACTTCCCCACTACCTCACATGCAATTTAACAAAAGCCATTCACAGCTCTGTAACCTCTCACAGTGGTTCAGAGGGTCCTTGGCTTCAGAAAATACCTGGGAATATACAAAGAAATTAAAATTTTAAATTAATGTGTTTTCATAAGGTTCCCTCTGCATCTGAGACCTGTGCTGTTTGTGAGCCTCATCTGTTTGAGGACATCAGCAGAAATTAAGTTATTGATGGAAGTATCTGTAGGATAAAGATTTTTTGGTTTTCCCATGTTTTTCTTCAGCCATATTTTATTCTCTCCCTTCAAGTCCATGCCAGAACAGTGGGTTTAAATATTTGATGGCAAGATAATTGTTTTATTTAGCTTATAATCGAGTGTAAGACCTTCCTAGCGAAGAAAAATCATCTTAGCACAAGATCTACAGAAGGGTTTTATGTGAAATTGCACAACATGACAAAATGTTCAGATCATAGAATTGATGTCTGGCTATTGACACAGTGGCAGCAAAGTGAAGTTCAAGGCATAAACCAAGAGCAAACTGCAGTGTGGCAAATGCAGGCTGTGTATGAGAAGTGAGAGGACTGTGTTGGAATGGACAACTCAGAAAACCTGACAAATTTATTTCTGATTTCACATCTAGGAATAAATATCCCATTATTTCTAGGAATGACATGGGGCTCTTGCAATACTTTTGCTTACTTCAGGTTTATATGCTGGTGGTTGTCCTGGCCCTCAGGTGCCCAGGCAAAAGTGGTGTGGTTTTCCAAAGGTCTGCATGGCCAACAGCAGCATTTGAAAATCCTTAGCATCTTTTGATTCCTTACCATGGAATAAAGAAGTACCCAGCTCAGGTGTGAAATCATTTCAGTACTCATGTGCACAGATATCTTTTTATGGTAGGTTTTATTTTATGGATGTACTGCATTTCTGAACACTACAGTTCAATATCTTTTGAACGAAATTGTTTCAGAAGGGGGAGGGAACACTGTGAAAATTAATATTTCAGGCCTTTCCTTCTGCTGACCTAAGGTATAACTGAATGGTAAATAATAAATGTATAATCTAGTTCAGAAAAACTTAGCATGCTGAGCACTTGCTTCCTTAAGAGAGACCTAGTGTAGAAAACTGGGATTTTACCACACACAAAATAATGGAATAAAATTGCCTGTTGCCATGTTTACTTATTACATACTTTGATCAAGCCAGTCCTATTAGTCTGGTTCCAGACTTCTAATGAAGCTACTGTATTTTAGCAAGAAGTACTTCATGTACTTTAAAATAGAGAACTTTTGATTGTGCAGGGCCTAGAAGCAGAGGCCTTTCACACTGAGCCGTAGTAGTAATTCCCAATGGGAGGCACAGGAGCAATGATGAATTTTTTTTTCTCTGGCTGACACTGACTGTAACAGGATGGAGCCACACATGGTCAGGAGCAAACAGCTGAGGCTGTTCAAGATTTAAGTGTGTTTCAGCTGCTTGTTACTGCCATTCAGCTGGAGGTCAATAAGCAAGGAGTGAACTGCAGGCTGGGCAGGAGGACGTTATCTCCTGGTCCACTTACATATTTAGCTGTTAATAGTCAGCAAGATCAGTTTGTCTAAATTCCACTCCTGCAACAGCAATTTTAGCAGCACAGTTATAATCCTTGGTAAGTGACTATGCAAAATGAGGACGAACTTGGCAGGCTTGTGATGAAGAAATCCCAGACTTATAACCTAGAAATTAAACATGGAACTCAGAATTGGATATGAGCAAGCTGGGTTTCCAGAGTCAGTGGGGTGGCCTTGTACAGCAAGTCTTTGGTTCCACAACAGATATGTGCAGCACCTTTGGTAGCCACCGAGATGACTTCACCAGAAATTTTCACCTCTGTTCAGATAATATCTTAGTCTTCCAGGCTTACCTACTGAGTGAATCAGGAATCAGAGGGAACAGTTCCCTTATTTGTTTAAAGGAGCAAAAGGAACTGTAATGCTTAGAAATGTGATGAATTGCCGCAAGACCCAGATCAGAATTAGAATGCACACAGGCCATTTTTCAGGCTTCTTCCCCCTTTTCTTTCTTTAATTTAACTTGGTATGCTTTCAGCCTATTTGAATAAAGCTTCAGATGTATTTGGATTTATTCTAGCTTGAATGATGCCATGTGATATTCCTGGGATTCAGACGGGACTTTGGGATTCTCATAGGTATTTTAAGCTGAATTTTAATTGGAAAGGTGACATGGATTGTCACACAAACAGAAATTGCCATGGATACCAATAATGTTAATCCAATGCCTTGACTAACTAATCCTGACCTTATTGTGCTCAATAAAGAACTAAGCAAAGATTTCTGCAGGTTGCTTGGTTTTCCAGCTATGATACCAGCTGCTATCTAACCCAATACAGCTTGAGGAATTTGCATGGATAATGGCCATGGATTGAACAGTGTCCCAGAGAGCTACTTTTAAAAATAATGCCTTTTGAAGATCACTAACAGAGTGCAGCACAGGGCCAGTTCATCTGAGCCCTGGGATGAAATGGAGATCTTATGCACTCTTTCTGAGTGCATGGAGATCTTTCTGCACTCTTTCACACAAGAGTGCAGAAACAAGATCAACACACCAATTACTGCAGGAGGTATTGCATCAACTATCAAGTTAATGAAATTTAACAAGTCCCTGAAGCCAGCTATTTTGCTGCTTTATTAGTAGACCTTTCATTCAGATCATTCTCCCATAGCTCCACGAGATTCTGAACTCAAGAGCTACCAGCTGAGGAGCCATCTTAGCAGACAGATTTTAAAGCAGGTGCAGGCCAAGCCTGCAATCCAAGCAGCTGAAAGGATTTGCAGCTTCTCCATCAGGGTATGGCTAGATCCTCTACAGTTCTGTGTGTGTGCGAGAACAAAATGATGAGCAGCACAGGGAATTCAGCAAGTAGCAGTACTGTGAGGAGGCCAAGTAGCTTGTCCTTAGCAGCAGGAACAAGGCCAAAGCTGGGTCTCAATGACTTGAAAGTTCAATTTGCATTCTGCCAATCCACTTTCAAGCTGTTGTCTCTCCATGGAGGCAGTCCCTGCAACTGTATTCCCTCGGACCCCAGGTTGTGAAAGAAGCCCAGAACAAGCATTACATGCTCCCAGAGTCCCTCAAGGGCTGCAGGAAGGCTCTCGCAAAAGCATTTTCCTGGTTGCCATGGCCCTTTGCACAGGGATTAATTTCACAATGACCTTGAGAATTCTTTGGTTTCAGCTCTTGAAGTTGTGCCTACTGCTAAGTGCTGACTCTGCTCAGACATGGCCTGTGCTCTCCCTACAGTCTCTGAATTTGGGCAATTCTCATTTCCCTCTTTTGCTTTAAAACACAGTACCAATGTGCAGATTGCAAATGAAACAGAACACATCAGTCATAGGCAGAAAATACTCCTATAAAGAATAAAATCTTTCACTTTGAGTGAGCTCTGAACATCACTCTGTAAAACACATCCCCTAACAAAAGGCTCCCTATTTTGCAAGCCATTCCTCTAATAACTCTTCTTGCACAGCAAATGTGGAAAGATGCATTGTAATCTGGGGCTCCCCAAATTCTGGTAAGGTTCGAAGGGAAAAATCATAGAGTCATAAGATACTTCAGGTTGGAAGTGTCCTTTTGAGTCCAACGCCCCACATAGACACACACACGCTGCAGTAAGCAGGGATATCTTTAACTAGATCGAGTCNTTCCAGGTTCTTAGTGTAGCCTTTCATCTACTGTCTTCCCTCTTTCCCCAAAACTGCTAATACTCTTAGACCAAAAGAGAGTGTTGAATTGTCACTGTAACAGCTCCACACAAACATGAGAAGACATGAGATAAAAATAAATAAAACGTGGGGATCTCCAGGCACTCATAGCTAATTCACAGAATCACACAGAATGTCAGGGGCTGGAAGAGACCTTGAAAGATCATCTAGTCCAACCCTCCTGCCAGAGCAGGACATTCCTTATCAACATATTAAGGCCCTTCCTAAATACACAAAGTACCTATTCTCTCTGTAACACCTGAAATATTGACAAAAAATCTTAATTAAATTGTCTGCTATCTCTGTTTCTTAAGACCAGTCCAACATACTAAATCCAAAGCAATCTTTGACCTATACCAGTTTCTTCCATCTTCATATCTCCTTTGGCTACTGCCATGATGTTTGGAAAATGTGCCTACAAGAAGCTGGGGAGAAACTTCTTACAGAAGCATGTAGCGCTAAGGTGAGGGGTTTTAAACTAGAGAAGGGTATATTTAGACAAAACATTAGGAAGAAGTTCACTACTGTGAAGGTGGTGGAACACTGGAATAGGTTGCCGGGGGAGGTGGTGGAGGTCTTATCCCTGGTGGTATTCAAGGTCAAGCCTGATGGGGCTCTGAGCAACCTGATCTCTTTGGGGATCTTCCTGCTTACTGCAGAGTGGGGTGATGACCTTTGAAAGTCCCTTCCAACACAGAGTGTTCTGTGATCCTATGATTCAGCTCTGAACAAAACTAATTTGGTTTATTGCCATGTAGTTGAGCAAGGGATTCTGCCCTCGGAAACTATTCTCATGATCTTTATATATGTCCAACATTTCTATGCAGAAAGATAATGATGTATTTAAATTATTGGTTTGTTGCTTTATGTTTCTAGAACACAAGGACGATGAAACTAGCCTAAGGCTGTCTACATAAGGCAGGCAGGGATAACAGACCAGTGCACAGACATCTGAGCTACTGAAATAACACTCAAGAGGTAAGTCCTGTGCATCTGTTTGGCTGTGGAGCTGATACAGGCTGCCTCTCAGTTCAACATATTTCTCAATGGCGCTTTCATTCTTCTATATCCTTTTTTTGCTAGCCTGAGGAGAGCCATCTCTGTGTTCAACTCCTGTCAGAAAAGATGAGCTACACTGCTGATTATTTGCTGCTGGGAAAGTCATTCTAGTGAACTGTAAGAGAAATCATCAGCCCAAGAGTGCTGTTGACTGCAAAAACACACAGATCTAAAACAAAGGCGCACACACACCTTGACCAAACCTGCTGGTTTGGGGTGGTAGATGATTTCAAAGGGGTGTAGGAGTGAGGGTTCTAGTACTCATGGAAAATAAACTGGAACTCAATGTTTAATTGTATTATCTTTTATGAAAATCACAGCCAGCATCTGGAGTTCTGTGCTTTGTCAGAATTATGCCACCAATATACCTCTGTTCTGATGAAAAAATACTTAAATGTAGCTGCCAAGACTATTTGTCTTACCTATCTCCTGTGCAGTGCTTCGGAATTCAATTAGTCCCCAGGCTAAGTTGTGTGAGATAAAGTAGACAGTCTAAGAAGACCTCTCTGATCATGCATTTGGATTTGTCAGTCTAATATGCAAGTGCATTGGAAATGCTCTGTTTGGCCCTGCCTTCGAAATGCCACTTGTGGAGGAATAATTGGCTCACTGAAAGGAGACTTGGATGTCACTTTAATCCAGTGGCAGAAGGCGCTGCCCAGTGGTGTTGCTCTGAGCTCAGAACGGATCTGTGTCACCTGTTCCGAGCATAAGATGCAAGAGATCTTTTAAAGCCAAGGATGGAAAGCAATGGGAGGGTATAAAATGGGATACTAAGAAAATAGTCAATTCACAAGGCTGGAACAGATGGAGATCCATCTCAAAACATAAACTATCAGTTTGTGGTGGCTCAGGGAGGCAACCAGCCACAGCTCACATGTGATATCTAGGTTTCCCAGAAGCACCATGAAGCACAAATAGTTCAGGAAGCCCCACTCGAAAGTAGTTGTCTTCCTTTTTTGCAGTGATTCTCTGCATGCATTGAAGTCAGTGTGGGCTTGATTCTGAAAACATTCTTATTTTATTGTGCATCATCTATAAGGCTATGGCTCAGACTTGTTTTCAAAGTGAGGGTTTGATTTTTCTGAGTGCTTATCTTTTCAGAAAATCAGGCCCATCTTGTATGAGCATGTGGTCCTTTATATTTGTCATGAAACTAAAAATAAGTTTTGATAGAAAACAAGTATTTTATCTTCTCTTTCAAACAGACAACATGTAGAACTGCCCTTGGGGCTTTGAATATATTTACATTCTTTCACAATTAACCCTAATGGGACAAATGTGGCATTTTTCTTCTTCTCTGAGCAGATACACTAAAAGCTGCAAAACACCCAGTGTTTAAACAGATCTCATTATATCAGCTACACCAAATCTCTCCTTTCCATATACAGAGGATTAGACTGCTTTCCACTGTCATGCAACATTAAAAAAGGAAAGCATACACAAGGCTGACATGGATTTGACAAAAAATTAATGATTTGTACATCACTTTAATGCTTTAAATCTGCAATTCATGTATGCTAATTAGGTCATAATGGGCTGTTTGAGAACAGAACTGCCATCAGGCTGCTCTGGTGGCTTCTGGGAGCAGAGATAGAGCCCTGATTTCCCCTCGTTGGCTCCTGGAGCCTGAGCTGTAACCTGGCAGATCTATGACACCATTTTTTTTTCCACACAATTGTTTCCTGGATGTGGTGCTTTAATCTATCAGAGTTATGATGGCATATCTCAAATAGCGAGCTCCTGGATCCAGTAATACATCCTGGTGGAAACAGCATCCAGACACTATATCTCAGTGATTGATTCCTAGATTTTAAACTGTCACACTCTATCTCATAGGGCAGCTGTCAGCTTCCCAGATGCATGAAGTTGTATTTATGCAGTGTGTTAGGGGGGAAAAAAAAAAAAAAAAAAAAAAGAAGAAAGAAAAAAAAGACAATTTTATTTACAGATAAGTAAGGTTGTAAAACTTAGGAAAAACAAAAGGACATTCAAAAACATGTCTACATATTATTTTTCATCAGAAAAGCCTGGCATATCTTTCTGTTGCAGGAGAACAAAACTTCTCCCTCATTCACAGATCTTTTTAGTTTTGTACCAGTGGTGCAAAGACAAAAGCTGTCACAACAGAGGAAGAGAAAGCCAGAAAGCACCTTCACAAATGGGACAAAGGGAAGCAGTGCATCTTACAGAATTATATCAGTGCAGAGCATTGCGCTGTGCGATAACATGAGCTGCTGTCCTTGCTGACAGCAGTTCTTTACTGGTGCTACCAAAGCTGCATTACAGTTTGAACAAGGGTGCTCTGTATGTAAATATCACAAAGCATGCAGTAATAGAGGAGAAAGTTATGCCTTCCTGAAAGCCTCTTTGGCGACAGTGTCATAAGTGGCGTGAACTGATACAAGTTGTCCAAGGATAGCATGATCTTTCAGTCAGCTCCAGATCATAAAGGAGTCTTTTCAGGAGACATACCACATTTGTTTTTCTAGAAAAATGGAAGAAATGACAAATATAGATGAACGCTTGAAGATTATGGGATTTTAACAATAGTTCTGCAAAGGAGCGATTTATTTTAAACATCTGGGAGGCAAATCTGAGAGGTCCAGGTAGCAACTCTTCTGCCTGTAGGATCCCTCTTTTACACTTCTCTTTTGGCACATTTTCATCATGTCTGTCTCTTGTTTCTTCTTTGTCTATAGACATACAGAGAGACATTCATTCGCTCATATTTATGGTCAGAACTGTACTTGTGTTGAGTGTGCATCTTTTATCTTCTACAGCAAATGAAACCTGGTCCCATTAGGATGTCTACCAGTCCGGTCTTTCCTTGGCCTATGTATCTGTACTGTACCTTGTAAATGTGGGATGTTTTCATCACATTAACAGCAATAACATTGTTCCTCATCCATTTGTCAGCAGTCATTTTTAAGAAATGTATGTATAAAGTTTATTTTCTTTGGCACTTTGTGTGGTCATATGTGGAAGAAGCAGTCTTCTTTTAGCATGATAGTTTTCTTGTAGAAACATATCTTCGAGGCAAAGCAACCCTATTCATAATCTCATGTTTCATGTACAGTCAGCAATCAAAATGCAAATATAGAAGATCTGTTTAGTCCGTGAACAGAGTCCTAGGGTACAAGCTGGGTAATCTAAGTAGTGCTGACATGGCAGATCTTGGAGTAGTGACCAATTTTGACCACTTTGCAACACCTTTGTGCAAAGTGGTAATGTAGACAGTATGGACTACAGAACAGCTGTAGGTTTTATACTGTGTCTCAGAAGCCCAACAGAGATTAAAGCTCTCCTGGGGTTGCTGCTACATACTCATCATAAAGGATGATCCCCCTCCCAAAGCTTGCAGTCAAACAGACAAGACAGATGAAAAATGAGAAGTAGAAGAGGCACACAGAAGTGAAGTCATATGCCTGAGGTCACACAGCAGGTCAGCGACGGAGCCAAGAATAAGAAGCCTTGCCACTTCTTGCCAGCATGATGTCCATTACCTAAAGCTACGTACAGACTTTATCTGAGGCTGAAATGCTCACAGCTTTCTGCAGAGCTGCTGCCAGTAGCATAGCACATCTGTACTGGGTAACAGTGCCCGTTAGTTTCTGCAGGGGAGCACTGTGCACAGCCTTTGCAGAGATTAGGCACAGGGCACTGTACTGTTAGTCTGTGCCATTGTCCTGACACTGATTCTTCACTGACATGGTAGCCCTATAACGACAGGGAGAGGTAAGCACAGTCCTGATGCACAAGAGATGTTCTTCAGGTCATAACCTGAACGCCTAAACACAGTATTTGCCAACAGTAAGACATGGTGTGTTTTGCTGATTGGCACAAAGTCTTCCTTGCTGTCTTACTCTTTAATACTTATGATGCAAACACTAGCTTCTTTTTGCGTGAGGAGGCCAAAGACCACATGCGAACTTGAAATATTTGTGGCCATCTTTCAAGAGCTCATAGTGTAGATTTTCTGCCACTGCTTGTCCAGGTCAGAAATTGCTTCCCCATTGGAGTAAAATAAATAAAGCAAAAATTCAGCACGAGACCACATAGGATAGAGACTGTCTAATGACTTCTCCACCTTTTTCTGGCTTTTCTGAGTGAAGTGTGCTCCTGACAGGACAAGCAACTGGAGCCAGACCAAATGAAGCAACAGCAAATCCAGACAGAAAGTATTTGTCATAAGCACAGTTCAGATTGCCTTTGACTAGTATGCTGAGGTCTTACGCATATCACCACTGATTTAAGACCTGTATCTTTTTGTCCTTGTTTAGATGTTGCATGTCATGTGGTGCACCAAAACAGCTCAAGAATATGCAATGACTACATGGAAAGTACAAGGTGTGAAGTGAGAGTAGGTAACAACATTAAGCTGTGACACTATGTGCTTAGTAACAGTCCTAATCTGAGAACATTGGGTAAACAGAATCCTTAGGGTGTTTCATTTGCATTAGGTAGAAATTGCATCCTGAGTCTCTGGATGAAGCAAACTTGTCACCAAGTTCATTAGTACCAGATTGGCTTTTCCAGCAGTCCTTGACTCACGTATCATTTCGCATGTAAGCCTATCAAGAAATAAAGTCCCTGCCTGACCAAAGAAGTCAGCAGCACTTCCTACAGGGACTTGTATTTGGAGAAGTTCACCATGCAGGAAAGGAAATAGATTGCTACTGAGGCAGGGTGTGAAAATATTGCCCCAGATTCAGTTCAGTTGTCCTCAGCATTATCACTTATTTTTCGCAGAATTACTGCAGTGCTTGGTATTCAACTAGTAACACAGCGAGTCTGAGTCCCACAGGTGGCAAACATCCATAGCCACAGATGCTGTCCCACAGTAAATGCCCAGCATTGTGTCAGAAGCATCTGCCCACTGCCCAGTACCTGAGATACCCACACTAAGTGGCACTTCAGTGGCTCCTGCACTTTCTGTGGTTCCAATTCCAGCTCTTTTAGAAGTTCCTTCCTCTGGTCAAGGAAACCAAGGACCTTTCAAAAAATGCCTGACGCTGTGCTTTTTCCTTTGATTTAGCTGACTCCCATTTCTGCACCTCTGTCAAGCACCCTCCTCCATATGCATGTTGCCTATCATCTCACTCAGAAAATGTGACTATAATGCATAATTAGTATTGATGATGTGAGAGATTGAGTTTCTTATTTGTATTAATTGCTGATTAATGTTTTAAATGTCTCTAGCACTTAGAAAGGTTTTAAATTAGAAGTATTCCTTTCTGTAGTGTCGTCTCAGAGGGGGGCTCTTACTGACTGGCACTGACTAACCAGGAACANGCCACAAAACAGGGAAAACACTGGCAGAGTTTCCTTCAGGGGAAAGAATTATTTCCCTGCTAGTGCTGTGCTGAGCTGCACATTTGGAGTTAAACCCCCCCACATTCTGTAGAGGCCTCGTGTGAGCCCCTTACCAGCAATGCCAGTTGTACAGGGGGCTCTCGTTACATCTGTGTTTGTGGGTAAGGAAGTCAGTGCCTTTTTCTCTGCTAAAGGAACTTTAAACCTACCTCTAGGGCTACCAGAGAGCAACATTTTGCTCTGCTTTGACAGCCGGAGGCTGGAACAGCTTTCCTATACCTAGTGCTTGTGCATATAACTTTGTCCTGTGGGTCAATGTACCATCCCTGAAACCTTCGGCCCCAGCTTCTCGGCCCAGCCCTGTGAATAACAATGACTGTTTAGGTGTTCAGCTAGTGACCTCTTTGGGTGGTAGAAGTGGTCACAAAGACTAGCACAAGAAACATCCATGTTCTGAAAACCTGGTCCACATATATGAATTAGATATGCAGGATAAAGATTCTGCCTGGGTATATCAACCTACCTATTGCACAGGAGCACTTTCCTAAGGAGAAAGGGGAATCTACTGTCCATGAATGCTATCTTTTTAATTGCATGAGTTCATTCATAGGAGGGCTTATACTGACATAACTATTTCACAAAAAAGTAACTAACGTGAAAGAATCACAGAACTTTAGAGGTTGGAAGGGACCTCCAGAGATCATCAGGTCCAACCTCCCTGCCAAGGCAGAATCACCTAGGGTAGTTGTGCTGGTTTGAGGCTAATTGGAATGTTTTAATGAGAAAAATTAGATTGTGGTCTGTGAAGGGGAAAAAATGGTAATGTCTGCTTCACTGAAGTTTGCTGAGATGTATAAGAGCAGGGACACAAACATAGATAAGACAGAGAGTCTCTATCTGTCAGAGTTCAGTGTCTGTGTTTTCTTCTCCCTGAGCTGCTGCTGTTAACCCAACTAATCATTGTGCTTCTAACCCCGCTTGCCAATCCTCCAAATTCACCTTTCATGTAAGGTAGTCCCTGGGATAAGGCAGAGGTGTTGAGGTGAAACCTTCAGTGCTTCAATTTGTAGCNAAAAATGGTAATGTCTGCTTCACTGAAGTTTGCTGAGATGTATAAGAGCAGGGACACAAACATAGATAAGACAGAGAGTCTCTATCTGTCAGAGTTCAGTGTCTGTGTTTTCTTCTCCCTGAGCTGCTGCTGTTAACCCAACTAATCATTGTGCTTCTAACCCCGCTTGCCAATCCTCCAAATTCACCTTTCATGTAAGGTAGTCCCTGGGATAAGGCAGAGGTGTTGAGGTGAAACCTTCAGTGCTTCAATTTGTAGCCACTGCTGATCAGCAAAAAGAGATTGGCCCCATCCACTTGACACCCACCTCTCAAATATTCATATACATTGATAAGATCTTCTCTCAGTCTTCTCCAGACTAAACAGCTCCAGGTTTCTCACTCTGTCTTTGTAGGGGAGATGCTCAAGTCTCCCAATCATCCTATTACACTACAGGGTGCACAGTACAGTTGGCAGTATGTGCTGTCAGACCACCAGGATCAGAGCCATGTTACGCTGCTGGACCAAGAAATGGCCATGAGGCAGAGGCTAATGCACCCTTCTGGATGTTCCAATGCTTCTTTTTAGAGCCCTGCATCTGGACTGGAGAAAGGACTTCAACAGCTGTTCTTCACTGAAGTTAGGTCAGGAGAATAAGTTTAAAATGTCCATTCCATGAGTCCTATGGTGAGTCTACATTCACTGAACGAACCACGGAGGAAGAATGACAACTTGCAAGAAGGAACAATCTCTTGGTTTTTGCCCTCAGCTGGGTGGAAGAATTAAAGTAGGAGTGTGGAGGCAGCCACAGGCAACCGTTATTCACATAAATTTATCTTATCCACATAAAGAAGTTGTGGCTTGCAGGGATAGACCTGTTCTGGGGAAGGAGGTGGGTTTATATGTATGTCTTCCTGCAGATGAGTGTTTCAGTTTGAGGAAAGGATAGCCTGGCTGTTACTGCATGCTAAGGCTGTTAACATGAAACCACTCTTCTGCACCCTCTGTTAACTTTGAGAGGAGAAATGTAGCAGGTCAGAGTTGTACTCTGAGGATGCAAAGTGTAATGGAATGCATGACACAACTGCCTGTTCTAAACAGTGAGGTCTTGTTGGCGATGAGTAGGCTCACGAGTTTCATATGAAACGTGTTGCATTAAACCAAAATATTTATCCCAGGATTTTATTTTAAAGTAACTATGGCCTTTAACTTGGCTCCTCAGTGACATCTCAGTCTCTGCTTCAGATTTGTGGTCTTTCTGGTAAGATATTGAACTCTGGTTTCAATTAATCTAAGAAGAGTTTGTTCTTTTTTATTTGATTCAGGCCTATCAGGTAGAAAGAGATATCCCTGTTACTGAAAGTCGTATGATGTTTATTTCAGCTCTGGAAAAACATGATTCTGGCAGACTCACAGTGGAGAAGGCTTCCTAGGAAGGTAAATGCAAGATAGTGGTCTGGCAGTGGTCTGCCTGAGGTGTTTACGAGTTAGCACTCAGGTCAACTGTGCTCCCCACCTCATGTTTTGTGTTCTTGAAGACACAATGTGGCCCTTTCCTTCTTGCTGTTGCAATTCTTCATATGGACTAAAATGACACATTTTCCAACCCATTTAACTTGTTACTTCACAGTGTTTTAGGATAGTAGGTTTTTGATGAGCTCACACATTTTAAGTTCAGTAAATAAATCTTCCTATTTATTAAAGGCTTTTGATGTCTGCAAATGTGACAAATGGACCAGAAACTATAGGCAGTATAGGGTCTCAGATGCATAGTGTGCATAGTGCACAGGAACAGCATGCTGTATGCAGACCTGTTTTGAGAGAAAGTTAAGACCTCAAAGTTGCTTATGCCATGTTTTGTCTGCTGTTTCTCTTCAGCTCTGGGACAGTGGCTGCTGCCTGCCTTCCAAATGAGGATGTTCCCAAGATCACTGCTAAATCCTCCACTAGAAAAGTCATAGCCTCATTCCTTCTCTGTGCACCAGAGCTTCCCTGGGAGGGCTCTTGTCTTCATGTGGCAACCTGTGGCCCTGGGCATGCACAGCACAGCCTCACCCAGATCTAATCATGCTCCTGCACTGAGATTGAGTTTGTCCCAAGCAACATACTGGTCCATGGGCCCTCAGCATTCTGCCTGGGTTGCAAAGCCCTTTGGCACGCACAAAATTATGAAGGATGTAGGACTGCTTGAGGTCTTTAGTTGTATATTTGTTTTATCACTTTACAGCTGGGGTGAAACACATTTGCAATGAAAATGGGCATACGAATGGGCATTTTAGCAGTGTATCTTGAGCTATTACGTTGACTGTCAGCTGAACTCTTTGCCCTCTTCTGTGACAACTCAGAGAGGGAATAATTTCCAGTGTTCTCCTATAAGATGCAAACAGTCTGATATAAACGGATTTTAACTAGGAGCTATTACAGAGCACTGGAGAGCCACTCCTCGATGCCCCAGTCCAGCCAGTGTTGATATCATCACTGTAGGGAAAGCAGATGATTCTATACTGGCACTGGAAAATAAAGGAAGAAGCTGGATGAAAATTTTCAGACCCTTTGACAACAGATCTGTGACCTGGTTTTGTTTTGGGTTAGAGTTTTGTAATGGAGGGGTAATTAATTGATGCGAGATATGACTATCAAAGATTAATATTGTTTATGAATATCCAATATTCAGAACTGTCGCCACCCTGACCATTAATTTTAATAATAATTGGTTCTTTGCATGGTCATGGAAACTTTATACAGATAATAGCACAGGATCTAGAAATAACTAGCAATAATATATAACATGACTTGAACTCAACTGAACTGGAAGAGAAGGTTCTTGCGGTCAATGTACCACTTGCATTCAATACCCTGCTTGCTCACTAGATGGACTCGGGAAGCTCCTTTCTGCTTATGGCAGAAGGCAACGTTGAATTACAAGAGGCTTTAAGTACTTACTCACAAAATTATCTCCTGACTTGCAGGGCTAGCTACAGCTTCAGACAGTACCCAAACACGTTCAGGGAATTCTGTTACTGTCTTGTCAGCCGATGAGACTTTTAATTCTTCCCAGGCTTCAGGGTGCTGGGGAAAGGAAGCAGACAATCTCTGACTTATTCCTAATCTCCTCTGGATGATCTGTGCATCTCTAGGACTTCCCATCTTGGCAGGAGGCTTTCAGGTGTAGGCAGGATGTCTTGCAATGTGCAGTCTTGGCACAGATGTCATGCTGGCTATGCAGGCAGATCACATAGAGGCATTTAGAGCCTGTTCCTGGTAAACTTGAGGCAATGGAGTTTCCAGGCAGTTCAGGATGCAATAAGGCAGTAGCAATCAGCAAGCAAGCATGAATACAATGGCAGAGCCCCTTGTGTCACCTGCTCATCTCTTTTTATCAATACAGCCCAAGACTAGTGTGCCTTTGGGCACAGAACAGCCAATCAGAATGGCAGTTAGCCAAGCCTGACCATATTAGGTGAAGCCATAGGCTTGCTTTACCCTTTCTAGGGCAGAACACAGGCCTTGAACAAGGCAGGCACAAGCTGAATGTCTGTACCTTGTTTACAACAGGATGCAAAACAGGTCTAGGCAAGCCAGAGTCCTTAGATTCAGTGTCTCCAGGTTCTTTGTCCTCTTTGCCACGATTGCTTCTCCCCATGGCAGAGGGAGGGAGAGCAGAAAAACATGCCCGGGCAAACCAGGACATGTATAAGCCTATTTTGGCCTGCTTAGGCCTACCACAACAGGTTTGTTTTTTGCTGGTTTTTTGTTTGTTTTTTTTTCTGAATGATGGCTTGTAGAATGAGGTTTGTTTTCCGTTTACAGCTGTTCAGGAGTTACTTTCTTTTCACTGAACATATATGCACCTGCAGCAAGTAAAGCTTTCCATGGGCCCATTTTTTTTCAGTTTCTCTTTTTCCATGCTAACTAGAATTCAAATTCTGCAATGAACTGCTCAAAATACAGACATGCCCATGCAGTGCTGACTTCATCAGTATTCTGCATTTTCATTGGAAAACCCAGTGCAGTCTGCCCATGAATTTAGTGTGACTATTACAGAGGAAGAGGAGAGGAAATACCAGCCAGTCCAAACACAGAATATTGAAAAGGTCAGCATAGTAGACCATGCTGCTATGATTCATAGAGACTTTAAGAGTCTAATATTTCATCTCATGACAAAGATTGTAATGAGAACTGAAAATGGCACAACATTAATTCATCTTTGTGACAAACACCATAATGAGAGTAGAAGTGTAAAAGTTCCAAATATTCGTGTTAGTGACCTGTGATCCTTTTTCTGTAACAGGACACAAACCCCAACTGCTCACTTAGAAGTAGAAATGTAAACCAAACATCTTCTACAGCTACTTTGAACGGCCTGTTACATGTTTTGATGCTAATGCAAGCAGAGAGCAGCACAAGCTTGCCAAAGGCAACCAGAACTGCTGTGTGCTGCCCAAGCACACA
This sequence comes from Semnornis frantzii, assembly GCA_013399775.1. NCBI lineage: Eukaryota > Metazoa > Chordata > Aves > Piciformes > Ramphastidae > Semnornis > Semnornis frantzii. The sequence continues at coordinate 45,016 of VWYK01113047.1, read as the reverse complement.
GCTCACACTAGCAAACCACAGTCTGGCTGCCATGGCAAGACCATGCTGAACTTTGTGTGTGCATAGCTGTTTGTACAGTTGCATGATAAACACTTTGTTTGCATCGGCTTTTGTCCAAAATGGAAAACTCTGTAGATACTGAGAGATGACTGGTGGGAAAGATGATGGGCTGGATAATAACAATGTTTTATTATTTTCTGTCTCTGACTAGTTTTTCTGGAAATAGAGGGGAAGGAGGTATGTGCGTGTAGAAAATGTTTTCACTTACTACGTTTTTAGTAAGTATTTTCCCTGTTGTCATAGAATCACAGAATGGTTTAGATTGGAACGTATCCCAGAGGTCATCTACTACAACCTCCCTGCCATGGACAGGGATGTCTCTCAGCTGGACTTGGCTGCCCAAAATCTCACCCAATCTGGAACCATAAACATCCCCAGGAAGTGGGCATCCACAACCAGTTCCAGGGTCTCACCATCCTGTATTGAAGAACTTCCTCCTAAGATCCAGTCTAAACCTACTCTGTCAGCTTCAAATCATTCCCCCTAGTCCTGTCAGTAGACATCCTTATGAAAAGTCCCTTGCCAGCTTTCCTGTAGGTTTCCTTCAGGTATTGGAAGGCAACTTTGAGGTTCCCTCCAGAGTCTTCTCTGCTCCAGGCCGAACAATTCCAATTCCCTCAGCCTATCCTTATAACAGAGGTGTTTCAGCCCTTGGATCATCCTTGTGGCTCCACTCTGGACTCACTCCAACAGCTCTGTGACCTTCTTATGATGAGGACGCCAGGCCTGGAACCAGTATTCAAGGTGAAGCCTTACAAGAGCAGAGTAAAGGTATGGAATCACCTCTCTTGACCTGCCGGCCACAGTCCTCTTGATGCAGCCTAGGATACGATTTGACTTCTGGGCTGCATGAGAGCATTGCTGACTCATGTTGAGCTTCTCATCCTTATGGTCATGGCAATCTTTCTTATCCTCAGGGTCAAGGCAACCTAGGCAGAGCATGAATTACAAGTCTGATTTTATTTTGTTGGTTTGGCTTTTTCTTTTTCTTTTTCTTTCTTTTTTTTTTTTTTTTTAAAGGGTTAAAACACACAAAAAGACAAATACAAGAAATGGCATCTGGCAGCATTTCTTGGAAATGCTCAGATTCATTAAAAAAACAGACATCTATTCTGAAGTAATGTGGGGTTGTAGTGTGTCACTGCAGATCCCCCTTTGCTCTATGTACACTCTGGAGTTTTCTACATGACTCATCACTTTGTTTACCTCAGTCTCTGTCTAGCCATCCTGATCTCCTCCCCTGAAGAGGCTCAATTATGATTGTGTCAAGCATCCTGAAAAGCTCTGGATGTCTGATAAAAAAGGAAAGAAAAGTACTGGCATTTTGCAGAGGTCTGGCCCAAAACACAGCTTAGCTAGTGAGACCCAGCTGTGAAGAGCACCTAAAATGTTGCCATAGGAGGGTAGGTTTTCTGTCTGAGAGCAGGAATCTGCCATGAAATGGATCACATTAACAAGACAGATCACACTAACCAGATTCTTGTTGATCATCTTTTCCCTTTGTTTCCACCCATGCTTGCAATTGCAGAATTTCCTTCAGGCAATGGAAGCAAATTTTCTTGCTTAAGTAACATTAAGAAAGTATTTAACATATATTTAACAGTGTCACAGTGCAATTTAGCAGCTGGAAACAAGGAGCAAATGAGCACCATGTGACATACCAGCTCCTAACCAGCTCTTAATGGGCCATCCACAAGAGCTCTGTGGAGCGTAGTTTAAGAATCCATTCTTTAAAGAAACCCATATTAATAAAATATTCTGTCTCTCACCTACACACACATGCAGACACACAGAGGTCTGTGTTTCACATGGCAAACTGAAGACATGGGAGCCACTGATGAAATGGCGTCCTAGGAAGGACGGCAGCAACTGTTTAAAAGCACACAGTCACACTAAACAGCATGCCGGAGTAGGAAGTGAAGAGAAATATTGAATCACATTGTAACCTACAGGAGGAATTTAGATAAGCACAAGAAACTAAGAAAAACAGAATGTGATCGCCCACACTGAAATTTAATTAGACCTCCAGAGCCTCTACTCTCTTACAAAAGGTGTCATAGGACTGCCAGCAAAGGCGAGCAGTTACTATTCTTGTGCTTGGCAATGTACAAACATGCAAGATGATATAATTTATATCCTGAAGACTTAACAGTTTAAAGCCCCCAATTAGGGTACCAGGAAGTAAAGTGGAATAGAGACAAGTGGGGAAAGGTGAGCTGGGAGGAGGGAAGAGCATGCATGATTAACTGATGGTTTTGGCCTTAGTGAAACTATAGGCAATGCTTGAGGTCCAAATGTGTGTATATATTTTCAGAGTCAGAGCTCCCTTGAAAATAAACTTGTAAAATGTGAGTTAAAATGGTGAGGAAAGGGACGGTCAGAGGATGTTGGACAACAAACATGCATGCATGAAGTGCAGGTTTTCTGTAATTCTGAGGTCCAAAGTAATGAGAAAACCACTTTCATGTTAAAGAGGCAATGGCCTCACAACCACTGAAGAGAAGGGCAGAAGGGTGGTGTCTCAGCTGAAAGAAACCTAGAGATCAGTGGACATCTGTACTCACATATTTATTCATTCATAGCTTCCATAAATGTTCCACTATAAAGATAGGTTAGACCCCTTAACACCGTTCTGAAGCATCCAAGTAGCTCCAAGACTTTGCTTTTCCTGGATCTCTGCTGTCAAAGTGGGAACAAAGGAAGTGCAAATATTTGGAACTGAAAATCTGGCCTTAGTTGAAGTTGGTTTTGAAGATCTCTGATTTCAATGAAAGCCAAGTTTCACCACTGGTACTCTCAGGAGCCATTTTGAAATTCTGTGACATTTTAAAAGGATTATTTTGCATTTGGTGCCTGAGCATCTCTTTCATGCTGGAATGTCACACTAATTCATTCTTAATTGATCCATACGCTTCCAATTTTCTAAATCCAACCAAGTCTAGAACTTTAGTGATCAAGATAACATCTTAAAATGTATTGCCAAAGATACAGTTTCTGTGGTTTACATTCCCTTGCAGAGGTAAGAAGCAGCAGCTTTCTGTTAAGAAAAAAAAACAAACAAACAAACAAACAAAAAAAAAAACACCAAAAACAACACAACAAAACAAAACCACCCAACAACAACTAAAAAACCCCACCCAAAACTCTTGGAAGAAAGGTATGTTCCCTGCATTGTACTATTTTTCCAAAGAAAGTTGTTTTAACTGTGGTTGCTTAACCTGAAGTTGATCTCAGGGGAATGTAAAAACACCATGGTTACTTGATTTCTGCAAGCTATAGTTGCTTGCTAAAATATAGTTGGAAGGACTGCTATTTAGTAAGGCTATTGTGGGTCTTTTTTTTCTCCTTCGAACAATGTGAAATATGTCCATATTGATTGAAAATATTCAATCTCCTACTGCATGGAAAACACAAAAAAATATAATTTATATTCGTATTTGAAATTAAGTTCTAGTAAAAAAATGCCTATCAATCTTACAGAAAAGAGATTTGGTTTTTTACAGCTTTGTAAGTGTAACAATATGCAGATATGTTTTACTTCTCATTCGAGGGAAATAGGGCTTAAAATGTAGAGGGTGTTTTGAATTTACAGAGCCTGAAAGGATAAGCTCATGGCTTATTTTGTGTCAGCAATGAGCTGAAAAAATTGCTTCTCATACTTCCATTTGGCACTTATTTTGTCTTTTCTGCAATTAAAGTGGGGTTATAGTCAAAATTACTCTAAAAATGACACATTTATCCTCTCACAGTGACTCCTGTATCAAATTTCCTCTGATTATAAATCAAGAGATGATTTCTCTAACTGTCAGCACTGCAAATTCATCCTGGGATCTCAAACTGCAAGCTGCATTCTTTATGCTTATTACAACATCATTCGTAACAAAGACCCAGGAATGTGGATGTGATTGACTCTGTGAGATGCAAAGTATAATCCAGGTCATTCCCCCATGGCAAAGCTGGGGGGCACAGCAATGCAGGGAAATGGTCTGACATGGCTATGAGCCAACATGACCATCTTTGCTGTTCTTTTGTAGCTGTTGATGTAACTTTCTCATGTGGACTTTCTAGTCCATGATAAACTGTCCAGGTTGGACAGCTCTAAAATCATATGAGCACCCCTTCACCTTCTGAATAATCTGCAGACTTGGGTGCAGACCTGCCCTGTGAAACAAAGATCTTCATCAAAACACAGTTCAATGCTGTCCTGTATTTAAGCAGAAAGAAGGGATCCCAGTGTCTATTTTGCCAGTTTTCACATCTCTAAGTAACTGCCCAGATTTTGTATTTATTTATTTAGTTAGTTAGTTATTTTTCCCAGTTAGAGCAATCTCCCATTCCTCAACTTTACCAGCAAAACAAGTCTGCAGTTTTAGCCACTGCAAGGATAGTTGTGGTGCAGCACCCCAAAGATATTCAGAAGTGAAGGAAATGGTGCCTTCCCTTTACTTTATTCCAGCAGAGATGTACCTATCTTGTGTCTTTTTCTTTTTACATCTTGACTTTCCAGTATCGTCAGCAACACAAGAACTCTGCTGCATATGACTCTATAGGGCCACACAGATATTCTCCAAGTCATCTGTCCCATCCAGAGGTCATCACCTGTGTGGCAGGTTTAGCAGGATGAAGTGGTCCCCAAGCTGCCACTGCTCCTTGCAGCCTCTTACCTTGAATCACTAGCAAAAGGAGACTTGTTCTCAGTTGCCAGAGCTGGAATTGGTGAAGACCTGTTGTCTGCTCCACTCTCTTGACTGTGCTACAGGGAAAGAGAGCACCACGAATCAAAGATCTGAGATCACTGACATCCTTATAGGCTCCTGTCATCACAAGGACGTGATCTGGTGTCCAGGGATTCAGGATGCACCTACATTGCTTTTCCATACTTATAGTCCATAGCACAGTGAACTCAAACCCCCATGTTAAGAGACCGACAACTGTACTGTGTCAAACTTATCAACGGCTCCAGGTGTGGGAGCCATTTAGCTTTACCTTTTAGGTAGCAATTTAGTTGCTGCCACCTTACCAGCCTGCTGAGACATCTTCTAGCTAATTATGCTCATTCATTAAGTGCATACTGTCATGAATGCCTGCTCTGTGCTAGAGCAAAGGTAGTGTAAACTTAGTTGGCAAATGAAATACAGAAATTATTATTGTTGCAGTAGTATTGGCACGGGAAAGAGATGTTAACTTGCATACAGACTCAATAATAAATGAAATGTTTGACAGAGAAAAATGAATTGGCACTATTCCTCCATCTTTCTGAGAAGCTGACAGTGTATCCTCCAGCCATGGGGTCCACATGCTGACAGTTACAAAGAGGTTTTGTGAAAAAGCTAATATAGACTGTGTCAGCTTGCCATTAATTCTAGAGTTCCTTTTCTGGGCAGTTTGTAAAATCTAATCAATGAGGCATTTTTCAAAGCTCTATGAAAATTGTGAGCCTGTAATTGTGCCTTCCTAAAGTAATAACAGGGAGTCTGGCAAGTAAAGGTGAAAGCTACACAATGTCCCTTTCTTCCTGGCTGCTGCTGGAACATGTCTTGCAAGCACAAGCTTTTGCCATTACACAGTAATCTCATGCAAAATGTTCAGTGATGTAATGGAGAACCTGGAAACCTCAGATTCACTTTCCTTTCTCTATATGGTGTTAATAGAAAGTTAATATCAAGGCTTCCCCCTTGCCTTTTCCCCACATATTTTAACTGTTTATTTACATACTGTTCTTTTATCTCAAATTGTATGGCAGGCACTGCACATATGAAGATTGGCTGGTTCCAGCCTTCCCATGCTTGAACTACCTCTTAAACTTTCTCTGATTATGTCATTATATATAATGATACATTATTAGTGCATTCAAGGCATGCAAAGTTTGTCACAGTGCTTACGCTAAACCTGACAGAAGCCAGGAAAAAAAGGAGGGTAATAGTTTAAATAAAAGGGGAAAGGGAGATGGCATTGAGAAGGAAATGAATTGCAGAAAGCTTTATGAAATGTGTGCTTAGACGAAAGAGAGCTCTGAGGGAAGGAAAAGAGCCTGTTCGACTTGAAATTTGGGCTGTTTCAAAATAAAGCATTGCTATTTAAGGTAGTGTTTAAGAAAGAAGTCAGACATTTGTTGAACTGGGGAACATGTGGCTTAGGGAGACATGTATATGAAGACATGATAAGAAGGAATAACCGTAGGAGTCTAAGTAGAGGAGAGCAAGAAGGCGTCGTTGCTTGTGTTCAATAGAGTCCAAGTCAGCAAAGTAGTGAAACATGTAAGGGGAAGATTAATGTTGGCCGTACCTGAAGTTCAGAAAAAAACGGCAATCTGAGTGAGATTTGCAGGGAGGGATGTAGTTTTCTGCTAAATAAACCAATATCCTTATGGGGAGGGAGCAGGTGGGCTTTTGAACCTTTCTCCAAGGCTTTAGTACCACTGTCTGGAGACCTGGCCAAAAAGCAAAATGAACACCTCTTCCACTCTCACTGGTTTTGAACCCTTCACTTCCTTAAATAAATGGCTTATTGCTTGCACCAAAGCTGTAAAGCATAGACTTGAACATGAGGCTTTTGTGCTCCAGAGGAATGTGGAAGCTCTGTTTAGCAACAGGAGAGTGATAGCAGCAGACACATCTTCATCCTCAAGAAACAACACGACAGGTGTAAGTGATCTTGCAAACCCACCTCATTCAATTTTGTTTATTTTTGCTTAACTGAACTGGAGCTTTCCTGCTAGCTTTTTTGTGTTGTATGACTATGGAAACGGGAGGAAGAACACTGGGAGAAAAACATAAAATTGAACATTAGGAAGGCAAAATCAGTGTGGATAGGAATAAAGGAACAGAGAGAACAGAGGTCACCTGATGGGCATACAGCTAATTTAAAATAAAGGAGACAATCTGCACTTGATTCCTTTACCATACGCTTATAGTTTGATGGTGGAGTTTAAATACACAACATCTGCCATACTAGCATTAACTGTTTTATTTTTATCTGCCTTCTGATTGCTGTATTATGGAAGAATTATTTGATTTTTCAAAAGACGGGTGATACAGACGTAGAGTGTATCCCATGAACCGGACACAGGACTCTGTTGGTGATGAAGACCTCAATATCCTTGACATGTAACAGACAGTACCTGCTTCAAGGGGCTTGTAGAATAAACACATAGGAAAAATACATCTGAGTACAGGTTTTTCTCTCCAGAGAAAAAAGAAAACCAACCAAACAAAAAACAAACAAAACCACCAACCAACCAAACCAATCAACCAAACAAAACCCCAAAACCAAAACAAAACCCACTCACCATTAAAACTTCCAACAACCTTTAATTTAACTTAGATAAACCATAGCCAGAGAAAATATCTCCTTTTGTCCCTGTCTGGCCCAATCAGACTATATTGCACACGTGTTTCCTGCAGTGTATATGTTCTCCGCTTGCCCAAGATGTAGTTACACAATTGAGAATCCTTGTATTCAACATGACAAATTATTTTATCTTAACATTCCACTGAATAAATGCAAATGAGGAATAATCTCATCACGCAAACATCAGCAACTTCTGTAAAGTTGTCTATGACACACAGGTTAGTAATGGTATTTTCATCTGCTGTAGCTAAACTGCAGACATGGCTGGATGTGCACGTTCAGCCCTGTCCTTGTTGAAGGATTATAATTCAGTTTAGGCTGTGCAAATCGGGGCAGCTTAATATGCTTGTTTCGGTTCAGCCTTCTATGGTGCACACTGTTGGCTGGTAGATGGTAACCTGTAACACCACATTTTAACTTCTTTATCCTCTCTACTTAAAAGTAACCTTGTAATAAAGTTTTACTGGAAAATATATGTTGCCTCAGTTGCAATGTGAGACAAAAGACAGTTTAACAAAAGAAATAGTAGGATAGGGAACAAACTGTTAGTGGAGGTGTGAGTTGCTGTGTCTTTGCCTGAACTGTTTGAATCATCCAGCTTTCTTGAAATAAAATGGCTATTTCAGGCTGCATCTTACAGCTACCTTAGCTGTCAGAAGCCATACATAAAATATCTTTTCTTCCAGAGAGGATTATTAATCACTCTCCATTGATTATGCTGTGATTATATTTCCTCTTTAAATGGCTGTTAGAGTTGGGTATAAAGAACTCATTTATTTCCACTGTAGATAGTCCCTGTATCTAAACGCTTAGTTGTTTTGAATTAGTCATTGCAGTTTTCACAGTTGAAATGCCAAACGTGATGTGTTTCTGGGTGAAGTCTGGCAGCTGTCTCAGTCTTTCTTCTCTTCACTTTTGAGCCTTACAAGGAAACCTTCAAATCTTATACAATGAATTTAGAAGTTATTCATACCATCCTCTTGTACAGAGATGCGACTTGACTTTTTGCAGCACCAGAAATTCTGAAATAATTTTCCACAACAAAAAAGGCCTTAGCTCAAGAGAAACGATTTTTATCAGGTAAATAGGGTGTTGGATGACCTGAGTTACAGATACAGCTCTTTCCTGCCTTGCTTTCTTCTAACATTTCATGCACTGTCAGTTGAGGATAATCAAACCCCACACAAAGTGCTTTAAAACTTGCAGGTGGCAGTAAAAACTCCCTCCAATCTAGCCTATTCCTCCAGGTCTCTGTGCTCTCTCTAGATATAAACTACCAAAAGAACTCCCTATAAATGCCGTGCGGCTCATGAAAATTATCAGCCCACAGACAAACTGGCATGTGGTTAATTAATTAGAGTGAGCACTAATTAATTAAGAGGCATCGTCAGTGATTTTTGTCCAGAGCCAGCTCAGATGGAGCCTGGCTCAGCAGCACTTGCACAGCCTGAGGCCTGAGCATGCTGCCTCGCCTTCACACAACACTGTGACAACGTGCTCAAAGGAACGAGCTAAACACTGGGAGCACTCCTGAGTGTGCTATGTGGGGTTTTTTCCACCCTCTGGGTATCCCTGCAGAGCAGAGTGCTGGCTGAATGTAGATCTGGCAGCCCGGCACAGACTGTGGACTTTATTTACTGGCCATCTCTATTTTTTTCCAGACCCCTCTCTCTTCCCCTCCTCTACTCCTCTGGCAGTACAAAGCTCTCCCACCAGCCAGCTGAAGTTTTACCGATTCTTTTGAGGATACTCTCAATACCCCACAGACCAGCAGGGGATTTTTCTGGCTACAGGCAGCTTTAGAGCCTCTTGCAGTACACCAGCCCTCCCATCACTGTGCTTATCATCTGAGCACTGAGGCTTTTGATGGAGCTGTAGTTTGTCTTGAAAAGGACCAGTCCACGCAGGAAGAGGTTATTCAGACCACATAAGGGTAGGAAACTGTCCTAATGTCTTTCCTTTAGATTCTCCTCAAAGACACTTCTCAGGTTTGTTGCTGTGTAAAATGGCAATCCTAGCAAGTCTGTCCTTGGAAATTCAAGTTTCTTAAGCCTGGAGAGGAGGATGAAAGGTTTAACACTTTCCAAATGCCTCAGCTCTTACCTGCTATGTATGTGAGTGAACAAGAGTCCTGTGGTCACTTTAAAAAAAAGCAGCATGTTACAGGTTAACTGGTGAGCTCATATAAAGCAATTTTAATGGCTCTGAAAGTGATCTGTGTCATTTTATTAAAATACTAACACGCACTGTATTCTGTTATAGATAAGCTACATCATCAATGCAGGAGAAAAACAAAGCTGAGCTTAAAATAAAATCTTCAAAGGTACAAGAAAAACATTGAATGAGATAATATGAGGCTCTGAAGTTATGCTGAGATTCACTTATTCATTATCTTCAAATTAGGAACCACCTGTTTTTCATAACTGTCTGTTTGTATGAATGAGGAAATCTGAGTTTAATTAAGTAGCATGTGTGGGTGTAACAGGCTTCCCGACAGCAGTGACATTATTAATGGACATCTATATTGAAGTTCTTTGCATTTTTGAAAGGCTAATTACAATGTAAATTTATTTTTAAATTATTGCTTTGCTGTGGGATGGGAGTTGTCATTTATTATTAGGGTTTTTTTCAGATCCCAGGAAAACATTGGTTTGACTGTATAAGCAATCAACAGTCTCTTATTTTTTCCTAATCTACACTTTTTGCCCATGATTCAATGTGCTGTAAAGTATGACCCCATCTCTAGATTTATTATTTTGCTAGCTTTTCATATTGTTTCTGCCCTGCAACATTCTAAGGTTTTGAAGAAATGAAACCCAAGCTTTTAAAGAACAGACTTGAAGCTGAAATCTGGAAAAGGTGAACTCATCTTTCAGAAAATGGCCCGCACTGAATTCCTGATACTTTAACATTTCAACTGGTAGTTTAATGCATATATCAGGCAGTGTTTGCAACATTAACTCAGTTATGCTGGATGCAAGACTATAGTCTGTTGCGGCTAATCCAGAAAAATTCATATGTCATTTGTAAACACACACAAGGAAAAACAAGTCTGAGGTGGTGGACAAGCCTGTAGCGTGCTCAACCTTTCCCATGCCTTGCTGTTCAAACTACATGTTTGGCCCATACTCTGAACCAAGATTAATGCATGGTTTAAGTTCACCCTATTTGCTCACCTGAAGTTCAAATTTTGTCCTGTGAAAGGTTTGAAGTGTGAGCCTGAGAGGCACCAGCATTGTACATTAGTCAGTGAAAGCACTCACAGACAGATATGAGGGTCTTTGCAGCCAGAGGGAAGAGAAAGGCAATGAACTAGCACGTGCAGGACCTATTTCTGCAGTAACGTGGGAAAGTAGCTGGTTGATCCATAGCAAGACTTTGGTATTTTGTGTGTTGAGGGTTATTAGATGAAAGTGCTGCAGCCTGCTTGTTATTGCCCACAAGGTCACTTCTAGGCTACTAGGAAATGGAAACATCTGATTCCACACAGATGACATTAAAGACCTATCTGCTTTGGCGCTGATGGATAACCTAAAGTTTACAGATGGGGACAACAGGAAAAGATACAGTATCTGGTCCCATCTGAAAGACATGCAGATCATGGTAACTCAATTGTATACAGTAAGCACTTTGCTCCCATTGCCATTGGTAGAATTCAATTAAGAGCTATTAGCATAATAAGCCATATAAGGGTTGCCAAAGTCCAGGGAAATTAGAAATCATCTGCCCATGACTAGGAAGGGACTGATTTGACATTTTTTGTTCTTTCCTGCTCCTTCCTCATTTAATTGTGAACAGTGATAAAGTGCTGATCTGCCCAGTGGCACTTATTCTTCACCTATTTCTGAAGTAAGAACTACCTCACAGAGATTTCTGAGGCCTACATCCATAATCTGTCTGCCTTAAGGCTCTCTTGAAATAAAAGATGCACTATATAGCTCCTGTTATGAAAGTTGCACAGTTCATGTATTGCTGGGGGAAGCTAAGCACAGCAGGAATTGTTTGATTGTATGGGAAGTCAGATTAGGCATTTGTTGAAGTCTCCTTGGTCTTATACTGTGTGACTCTACAATTTCTTCACAGAGTATTGAAAATGAGACATGGCTGTGAATTAAAGTAAATTTCTACCTTCTCTAGTAACCCCTGAAGGAAAATTTTTGTGGATATTCAGAGCTCTTGTAAGAGCCCTGATGACATAGAAAATACAGGAGCCATGTGTCTCCAAAGGATTTGCTGCTCCCTGTGCATTGCCCTGATTTGGGCTCACTAACCCACCTGGTCTCTTGCTTCAGGTATGAGCCAGTGATGGAGGTAGGTGAATTTAGGTGTCCCACCTAAAGATGCCTGTCGTAGTGTGGAGTTCTTTCTCCCTGACTGTGAGTGTGCACATCTGGAGAGGTGGTGGCCTTGAGAGCCAGTGGCTGCCACAGCCTATGAGAGGAAAAGGGATCTGTCCTAACCCTGCATCTGCACACATCCATTACTGGGGCTGGAGTTTTTTAAGAAGGTGACTGGAAAGAAGTTGTCATTAGATATCTGTAAATTCTTAGAAAAACAATAAATTGCAGTTAAATGGTAATTTAGCTTAAATATAACTGTTGCAAAAATAACCTAACAGGTTATTATTATTAGCTCAGAATGGGACTACTACTACTACTGTTACTATAATAATACTTAGTATTATTATTGCCACTATTATTATATTTGTTGAGGGGTTTTTGTGTAGTTGATGGAGTGTTCTTATTTTGCCAGAAATTGAAGAAAAATGGCTAGAACATGTGAAAGCACTTTTGTGGCCAAGTTTCTGGACATGGCCATTTCAATACAGGGTAGACTAGGTTGGTTCCCAAGGTTACCCTCTAAGTTGGTAATACTTACCAGTGCTACAAAGACACCATGCCACTTCTGAACTTCTTTACAAGCTCCTGAGATGAAAGTTTGCATAATGATAGAAAATAAGATTTATATTTATTTTATTCCATTGTCCAACTAAGGGCATGTTTTGTGAAATGACAGAAAATAGTATGAGATTTTCTTTTTAACTAGTTTTCCTTAGAGAATCTTTTGTCTGTTTTTCATATATACGATAAGGTTTCCTTGCTCTGTAGCTGTGTAGTCATTCTGTTTTGTGTTATTAAAACTGAGAAGAATGCCTCTAGGTGAAAAGAGACTTATCAGTGTGTTAGGTCTTGCTCTCAGAATAGATCCTGATTTACGTGTTACAATTTGGAAATGATATTAACTCAAATTTCCTTTGTAGAATGAGAAGGTGAATGCAAATTACACAAAAATAACGGTGATTTAACAAAATAAACCTATTTTGGGTTTAGCTGCACTCTCTTTAAAGTAGAAATAGCAGAAATATCATTAAATTATCTCACACACATACATTAGTGTAAACCGTTCCCTGACTGCACCGTTTTGGAGAGAATTATTAGAGAAGCAGTTGGTGTTGTTCTACACTGAGTTCATCTCGCTTCATGCTCATGTGGCTCAGGTCAATACAGTGCCAGAGTTTATTTAGGAACAACTTTGCATACTCACTTTGCAGCCTGAAGTTTAAGACCAGTTCACAGACAGATCAAAACGTTCCAATTATTCCCAGTTTTGCCTGAGTTAAATATCTGATGGTAGGTCAGGGATGGATAGCATTATTTCATGTGTGGAACTGCAAGAGGTTGTATATCACATTTTCTCATGCTTTACATTTGGAATTTTATTTGATTATCTTGTTGTGGAATGGAGTCAAATGAATATGTTTTCAATTTTGCAGTGAATTGCTCCAGTCTGAAATGGCTTTTATAAGTTTCTTGGTATCAATAAGCATAAGTGACTGTGGTTTTGAACCCAAGACTCAAAAGGATGGCCATAATATAATCATTCCTCCCTTTCCCACACATTCCCTCCTCAGGACTGTAGAATATTCTGAGTTAGCCAAAAGATGCACATAGAAAAATGGCTTTGTTTTGAATAAATGTGCAAAGAGACACATAAATACAGTGTTTATTACTGTAGGGCAATATTTTCAGCCTTAATTATATACTTACATTCACATATTTTAGTCCCTGAATTGAATCCAATTTTCCAATGAAGTTGCTGATTTAGATTGTTACATTTGCACCTCTAAACTTATTGGAACACTGTAACTGTAGAAAATTATGAGTTAAAAAAAAAAATATCTTCATTACTAGAGCCAAATGAATAATTTTTTTTTTTTTTAATGTCATCCTTTCAGTTTGGGGGACTTTCTGTTTTGTTTTTGTTTTGGTGGGTTTTTTGTTTATTTGTTTGTTTGTTTTTAGATCAGACTTATTGTCCTGCTTAACAAAATTACCTCTCTTCCCTTCCCCCAAATTTAGTTTAAATCAATTTTTTAAAAAATTAAAAAGAAGAGACAAAGACTGAGATTCAGAAAACTGCTTGAGGGGATATTGGTGTTACTCTCCTCTAGTTCAGCAGCTCAGTATCTAAGAGCACTTCTCTGAGTGTCAAAAAACTGTTTCAGAACAGTTAACTTTAAGCAGGAACCTCTTTTTGGTGAGTTTTCTAGATAGGCTATAACTGCTTGGAACATGAACGCAATCCTTACTCCTGGGATCATAGATGTGCTTTGTATTAAGGACTACAGAAGTATTTCACATAGAGAATAATTCCACAGGCTCTTAGAGCATGTTCTTGGGGCTTGTACCAGAGACTATTTATTCAACTGAATATAATAAAAAATATGACTGGAAAAAGGACTATGCAGACAAATTATCTCCTTCAATGGAAGTTCCTTCCTTGGGATATGGTCTCCTTCAATGGAAGTTCCTTCCTTGGGATATGGGACTTGTGTCCAAGTTTTCCTGGCAAATAAAGGGATACATTCTGCATCATTTGCATCCTTTTGAAATACAGAGAACAAAACCTCATCCTTTGCTCATTATGACTTCTCCTGTCTTCGTCTTCTCTCATTAGGTATTATTTTGTGGTACTCTCCATGTTAACTTACAAAACTAAAAAAAAATAAATAAATGGAGGTTGTGAAGTTACACTTTCAGCTACTTTACAGTTTGGTAGCAGAACTGTAAAAATCCTCTGTTTTGATAGTGTCTGCTGCTCCTTTCTCAACTTGCCTAGCAGATCACCCTTTTTGCCAAAATGTACCCCACAGCCAGTTGTCACACCAGTGAATATCTGGTAGCTATCTTCATGCACCCTTGGAAGAATGAGCATTTGGTATAGCAATATTTTGGCATGAATATTAGCTGTTTAGAATTTCAAATGCACTGTTTTAGGGAACATGTAAAGTCTCATACCCACACCTTGAAACAGTTAGGGAATGGCATAAAGCCAAGTAAAAAGTCTAATTGATTCCAGTTCCTATGAAAGGAAAGAATCTGGAGCACATCAGTATCTCTATGTAACAAGTCCACCATGTAACAGTGGAAAATAAAGGGAGTATGAGGTAAAAGAAAGACACATCCATTTAGCCAAATAATAAAATGAGTGTAAAATATCCAGAATCAGCTTCGCAGCAACAGCTAACCCTCCTCCAGTTCTCGTAGCTGACCCTCAGTCTGGCACAGTTCTCTAAAATTGTAAGAAGCACGGCAAAGATGGGGACTTTGTGGTTGTGAGGAGCGAGCTGGCACACAGAGAGAATGTTGTCCTGTCCCCTTCATCCTGTCACTGCTGTGGGATGAGGAAGCATGTGAGACAGGCTGAAGCCTTCGAAGTTGCATGCCTGCTCTAACAGGGATTTTTAAAAGCCAAAACAACAAACAGGTGGCTACTTTGGATGTACTTTTTGAAATGGCTAAGCAGCAATCAAGACAATCCCTAGATGAATTTGCACCTTGTTGACAAGCCTTATGTGATGTGCACAGCTACTTCAGATGCAGGCAATCATTCCTTCTTCAGTAACAAAGCTGTTTCATGTGGTCCTGATCTGAGAAAGCCATTAAGCCCATCTTTAAATATGTGCATAACAATCTGAAACAAAGAGGCTTTCTGAATCTGGGTCACCTGCAGAGATACATCTAACAGGAATTATTAAACACAGCTTAGAAACCAGTACCAGAGCTCCCAGAAGCATTAAACTTCAAAATGGCTGAGCTGCTTAGTGGTAGATGAGACCCTTACATGGCATATACCTCCACACTTAAAGCTGCTCAACAGAAGTGTTTCTGCATTGCTGCTTTGGGAGGGCACAGCAAGCAGGGAAAACTTTTTTTTTTTCTTTCTTGGCCTTCTTTTTTTTTCCTTGAAATGTTAGTTTTGTGAAAGGTTTCACCGCTGCAGGCATCAAGGTATAGGAAAGTAAGGCAGGGCTCCCTGTGAGAAGTACACCAGCTAAGGAATGACAAATATGGAGTTTCTGGGCTGCGTTTGGGCAATGTGAGCAGGTCACCTGCTGCCCTGGAGCCAGCTGCGTGTCCCTTCTCTAGAGACAGCGAAGCAGCAGGCAACAGAGTGTATGAACCACTGCCTGCACCGCCTGAACTGGAGGCTGACAGGTGTGTTGCAGTGGCTCAGGCTGCATCCTGATGGATGTGCTGGAGTGCAAAGGTACCAGATTCTAGGATACTAGATTTACTACAGCAGGGCTGGGGAGGGCATCTTCAGCCTTTGCTTGCCAGGGCAGAAGGCTGCAATACGGTAATCGGCCACGAGATCCATTACAGCCCTGAAACAAAGGCAGGTCACTGCCATGTTGGGTAGAATAAACGTGGCTGGAAACAACCTCCTTGCAGGGCTGTGTGCCCTATGCAAGGTTTCCTTACCTTGCCTTATTACTTTCCTTACCCTGAGAGGGAATGAAATGCAGTCATTCTGGGCTCACTTCACAAGCTATTCGTTTCAGTTAAATATTTTCTCCTTCAATAAGTAGGACAAAAGGGATGTGATATGCTGAATCATTTAGGGAAGAAATCACCCTGTCAAGTGGATTATCACTAGCTAAGCAACGCCCTGGAGGCCAAAACCTCAGCCTCTAAATTATACATGCTGAATGCCTGTGCTTCTCTGTGTTGTTCAGGCAAAGCCTTCACTGTGTGTTTCAGGGATGTTAAAGAAAACGTAAAAGCAAAGTTCCATCACAACCGGTATTTGCCCAGCAGTTTTATCTTACCCTTGGAAAGAGCAAGTGTCCTGGACACACTGAGTCCCTAGTAGGGAGGGAGGAAGGGACAGGATGCCCAGTGTCTTGCTTTGTAATCTTTGACAAAGATGCCTGTGAGGGTCACTCAGCTGCTAAAATGTTAAGGCATACAAAAGCAGGATGTGAGAACTGCAAACTTCCCAAGAGAATGTACACCCTGCACATGAGAGGGAACATCTGCATTCTCAGGAGGTGGGTGTCACTGTCTCATGTACTGCTCACTTTCCTGACATTTCCTTTGTGTAGTGTCTCTCTCTTTTTTCTTTTTTTTCCCCTCCTGATTTCCCTTTCAAAGCTATCTGTGCTCTTTAGTAGATGGTGGACTTTCTGCCTATATTCTCTTTCCAGAAGGTGTTCAGAGTCAATGTTTAAGTGAAAACACCTTTACATTTGGCTTAACAACTGACATTGTCTAGGTTACTTCAGGATTGAATGTGATATTAGCAAAAATTAAATTTGAAAAATATAATTTTCTTATTGGAAACTGCTCCTGGCAGTTGTATTTCACTCATAGGGATTATATCCCTAGCCAGCTATTCTCCATCGAACTATATTATTCTAACCTAAAACTTTTAATATTAAATTAACAGTTTCTTAGCCAGGAAGTGGAGATGACTGGGAATGTGAGATTCTGGTATCCATCTCTGGAAAGTGTGTGCATCCCCATCTCACTAGGTTCAGGTGCTCTTCTGTGCTGCTTGCACTGACCTCTTTGGGCTTGTTCTGCAACAGGTCTTTTTTTTTTAATTTTCCCACTGAAATGGTGGGTTTGTGGCCATTCCTATGGTAATCCCTGACCATGATAGTTATTCCCATCCACTGTGCCATAGTGTCCAAATAGAGCATTCTGTTACCCTCCATTCAGAGGAAATCAGTCTCACATGACAAAATGTGTGGAAAAATGACCTCTGAAGCACAGAGAAGGGAGTAGGGCCTTGATTTGGCATTTCCTTCTTTGCAACTAGGTCACTTGGGGCTTTGTATAGATGTACTGGGAAGCATGAACTCCCATCAATCTTGAATGTCTCTTTCCTGGACTGCAGGTAGTATCACATCAGGAAAAGCCACACATGATCATTGCTGCATCCTCTTTTTGTTTGTAAGCATAGGAAAACCCAGCTGATATGGTTATATCCTAAATCTTACACCCAAGACAGAAAAAAGGGATGGTTCCTGCCCCTTAGAACAAATCTGAGCACATGAGCTTATGATTCCTAGCTTTTACTCTGACAGAGGGAGACCAGCATACGGCTGAGTGTGCATGCACCAAGGTTTGACATACATCAGCTTCACACCTCTTGGCAGTAACTGGCATCAGGACCTTTACAGCAGTTCTGGTCTATTTCAGGACTGTGATAATAAGCTGCCCACTTACTCCAAGCAATAGTATGATTGAGTCCCCATTTAAAAACTGTATTGATTTCGATGGGAGTTTTGATAGAGTATGGGTGTTGAAGGACTGCCAGATTCAGCTGTTAATCTTCAGGATTGCTTCTTTCTGCTTGACTGAGCGTATGTCCCGTGTTTGATGTCCCCAGTGCGAAGGATTTAGGAATTGTCAATATCTTTATTGATATATGAAGCACTAAACACAGTGGGAGAAAGACACAAATTTAAGTGACTCCTGCTGAGGCCTGGCATTTATACTGGGCTAACTTAACAAGTCCCCACCTACTGCTGTTTCCCTATTGCCCCAGGAATACAGTCTATGAAAACTGTTGCTCCTCTGTTGCTAGTGCTGCAACTCCATACTCAAACAAAAGCCGCAGTACAAAGTTGTTTCTGTTAATACATGCTTACTGTTTTGTCTCCTGTCTTTGATGTGTGGAGTGGTACCCCTACTAGTCCAGACATTGCTGACTTGACACTGCCAAGTGATGGTTGCTACATCCCATATAGAGCAGGCAGCAGCAAGTTGGGGTCTGAATTTCAGAGGCTCCCATCACTGTATCAAGTCATTCTGGAATGCTCTGCGCTCCTGAAAGCTAACCCCTGTGTGCTTTGAGACAGAGAACCTGTGCAGGAGGTTCTTTCGAATCTGTATTTCCCGTGTCTGTACTTGTAAATTTAGCAAGGGTGCCCCGTTTCAGTGAGAATTAATCACTTCTCCAAACAGTCTGGTGCTTAGAGTGCAATGGCTTCTGTTAGATGTCTGTAACAGCTACAAAGTGTTGTGGCTGAACTGACAGGTTCATCAAATGTACATGGCAAACAAGAATTTTAGAGGGCCTGATTCTATTCATTTGTTCACTTATTTATTTATTAAGTAATGCCTGGCATTTTTGTCACGATCTTAGCTGCCAAAGCATTTTCTGATCACGTTGCCTCAAGACAGCACAGAAGATTAATATTTTGAATATGCTAAGCTCTAGAAAAAAATGTGAAGATAACATCAGAAAAGTAATTCAACACTTCCCTGGAGCTCTTAGCTACAAGTACTGACATTCTAATCTTTGGGGAAATGCAGGACAAGCATTGTCAGCCTTTCAGAGCAGTGTATGTCACAATGAAGAGGGTGTAGAACCAAGTCTGAATTCAGAAAGGATAACTGCAGTTGCATGGAGTTCTCCAAAAAACGCAGAAAACTCATCAGTGAACCACAGAAAGTTCCTTGGGCTGAGCCTTTAGGTATAAGCTAGGTGTGTGGTGCATTCCTAGATGTTCCTCAGCGTTTTCAGTGTGGCCTTGGAACATTGCATCCCATTCCTGCATTGGTAGAAACAGGTATATGAGCAATTTATCACTTGTAGACTGCTTCATTGCTGGCCCTGTGGGAGCCTGGAAGCATAAAACACAGAAAGAAGTAGAGAGAGGTGCTGAATTTGTAAAAATGTTAATTGTGCTGGGCTCAAGTTAGGTGGTCTACTCTCGTTCATATACAAATGCACTGAAAAACAACATGGGCAAATGTGGTTCTTCTGGCAAGGTGGAAGGCTTTACTGCAGATGGTTGCTGCCTGGTGCTGTGGGCCTTGGCAGCGTGCTGTACAGCCATGGGCAGAGACCACGCAGACAGCACTGAAGTCCCTAATGCATTGTTTCGAGGCAGCTTGCTTTACTTTCTTTTAAACTTCAGCGTGATATAGAGGGGAAACAGTTGCAACAGTTTCAAAGCCAAGAGGCCTCAAAACCCAAGCCTGCTGACTTCTGTTAGAGCAGAGTTGTTCTGGATGTCCTTGCTTGCTGAAGCTAATGAGAACTTGGTTAGAGCAAAGCCTGCAGAAAGATCAGGTATACATGGGCTGTTAAGAGCTGGGACAGGAGAGCTAAGCAAGATCAGGAGAGCAGAGGTGGAGTGATCCCTGCCTACAGAAGTGGTGTCCTTTGTAGATGCAGCCCTGCTGGGAACTGCTAGTTTGACACGAGGTTGGTAGAAAGCGGGTGACAGGTTTTGCTTGTTTCTGATGAACTGAGCTTTATTTACGCTACAGCAAAAACAGTGGCTCTCACTGACTGCTACAGTAGTCAGTGTAGGACAAAAGCTGAAGGCAAGAAGGGCCATGTAGCAAACACACTGCTGCTGATGTTGTTCCTTTACACTATTCTGCAGCAAAGCCTTTAGCTGTCACCTAAGAATGCATATACAGATTAGTTTATTTATCAGTCTCCACTTACTATAGTAGCTTATTGTCTAACTTTCTTGAAATGACTCTTTTGAAACAAATGCACAAGTTAAGGGAAAAGCAAACAAACATACAAACACCAGAAAGCCCCCAACAACAAACAAACAAACAAACAAACAAACAAAACCCAACAAAACAAATTAAAAAACAAAACCCAAAAAAGGCAGGAAGCCCCCAGCCAAGCAAAAGAATGCTAGAACTCCAAAGTAGAGCAAGGTGATCCTGAGAAGTGGCAAATGTTCTACAGTTAAAATGTAAAATAGGAAATATGTTCTTTTGGATTCTGAGCCTTTACAGCATAGTACAAATGCGACTTAAGAAGCCTCTGGTCCCAGTGCTTGCATGCCTTGTTTACTTGTTTCTTTAACAAAAACTGAAATGTTTGTGTGTAAGTTGACTCCATCTGCTGGGTTTTATGTATTAAAACCCCCTTTAGTGGGCTTTATGGTATTAACTATCACAAGATTCAGTTTTGCCTGTTCAAGGTTGGATTGTAAGTTGAGCTTGCCAGACAGCAAGGGAGAAGTTTACATTAGCTGTGAGGTTAGGACCATAAAACTGTGACTAACTCAAGGAAAGAAAGTAACTTGAAAATATTTCAAATACACCCACCGGATCAGGAATACTATACACCATCAATCGCAAAAGAATACTTCACTTTCAAAGCTATCCCTGTGCTTTCACAAAATTTTGCCTTTACCAGAAATGCAAGAAGTAATGAGAAGACATGGTTCTAAATGCTATAATGAATCCAAAGGGAGCACAGATGGGGCAAATGATTACAGTACTGAATTCCCTGGTATGGAAATGGATGTATCTGAATAGAAATTTCCCTTCAAAACTTAACAATGAGATTATAGCTCCTGGGAATGCATAATGCTGACCAGCACTACTTTTCTGGCACACTTTTTTTTTTTTTAGTGACTTCAATAAAAATATCCAATCTGCAGTAATGACTTTCAGAAGCTCTCCAGGCTTCAGGCCCCAAAGTGTTCACATATATGTTAGGACAACTCAGTGGTTAAGCCCTTCTTCTCAAGGATCTCCCAAGAACAAGGCATCCTGTGAGGAAAAGTACAAAGAATTCTGTTAAATCTTGTAATATGTCAGCCATTAATGTGGAAATTCTTTATTAAAAGGGAGCATGCTGATTTAAAATCTTCATGTTGGTAGTTTTAAATTATCAAAAATAATCTATGAAAAATCCAGCTGACTCAATTAAAATTTCTACAAAAAAATTTAGAGGACCATAAATTACCTGACTGTTATTACATAATAACTCCAAATGTTTTTCTGACTGGAAAAAAAAAAAAAAAAAACAAACCCAATAAACAAAAAAGCACCAAAACAACATTTCCCTGTAAAATTGTCAGATAAACTGGAAAAGCCTAAACCACTTCCATTGCATGTCTCAATTGTTGCAGCAGGCATTAAAAACCTGGGGAAAAAGCCCATAGAGAACTTCTTTATCTTTCACATTTTGCAGTACCCAAAATACAAAATATCCTCCTTGTTCTTTTTTGTGTATTGCCTCTAAATCTCTAATCTCTATATTCTGACTGTTTGTGTGCTTAATCAATAAACTTTTTCTACACAGCACTGCTAAAAATGCTGCTTTGTAGTTGCCCTTGTGCTCTGAACTGTGTCGTTTCCCATGCAGGAAGGAAGAGCACTAATACTCTGTTCAGGTGATTTGAGGAACACAGTGACACACTGGCATAATTAAATAATGTCATCAGTCTCTGAAGTCTACTCCCTGTGGTGATGCACTGCATGAGAAACCTCTTAATATGACACCTATGAGTTTCTTACACAAAACTGACTTTGCTGTAATGTGTTCCATTACGAGAGCTGAAGTTTAATGGAGAAATCATTATTTTATTTTGTTGGTATTTCATGAGTGATGTAGTATGATGCTTCTGCCCACTGGATCTGGCTATACTTTTTTCATCTCAATTAAAAAGCTGTCTCTTCTATGTCTTTGCCACATTCATTGCTAGATCACCAATGGTCCAACTTCTCCTGTGTAATGTGTTTAGGTGGTCTCTGACTACAATGTTGGTTTCATATTGCAGAAGTTCTTCTGATCTCCCTTCTAAAGCCTCCAGTTTTTATCAGCTGTTTTGAAGTGCAGGCATCCAAAGCATGACACAATGTTCAAGTAACAGTGCCCTCACATATTAAATTGTACCTGTCTCTGATGTGTCCATCTCATAGCTGTAACCCTAATTGTTTCTTCCATCACGCTGTTCTCACTGTAGTCATCAGGCAGCACAAGATCCCCATCCTGAGGAAGAGAGCTGGGAGAGAGATTTCTTCAGTGTTGTGGCTGCTCCAGAATAAGATAATGGGCAAAATGTACCACAGTGTTTGTGATAGTAGGATGGGGATTCAGCAGTAATATCCATTGTCCTTGCCATGCTCCAGTTAAACTTTCTCACAACAGAGCTGAATACAATTGCCATGCTGTTGTCCCAGAGAGCCAGAAGAAAATCAGAGAAGAAAGCTGAGTGCCCTATACAGCATGGTTAGCAGCTTCTCCAGCCTCTACACACTCCTTGTCAAAATTTTTGCTGCTCTCTGATCTTCATATCTCCTGCCCTGCTATGCTATACAGGAACTTTTGGGTTGCTGCCTCGTATTACCTCTTGCAGTCAGGCTTGGTTTGTTTTACTCTTTCTTTGCTCTGACCCCTTGCCTATCCTCTACTATGTATTTATTCATTTAATGCTGTTCTCATGATTATGGTATTTGGGCACCAAACAATTTGAACAGTCTACTTCACTGGCTCAGACTGCTGTCATTTTTGTTGGTTGCTTGGTAACGGCTGTTACAACTGAAGTTGCAAAATTTTCAGTGAAAAGGGGATCCCATGCTCTCAAACAGCCTGAACTTGAATAAAATTGCAAACAGAGATGGAATTTTCCACACTTTGAGGCTCTCCCAAATTGATCTTTCTGTCAGCTTGGAAAGTTCAAACAAAACCAAGTCAGCCTCCTTTAAGTCTTGTTGGGGGGAATGCAGAAAGCTCCACTTGTGCTTCTGCTGTCTTAACTCTACTTCTTGCTGCACTCACATGAATGTAAACCATTACCTGAGGCCCAGGCCTGGCTGTACGCTGCCTGAGAATCTTGTTCTTGGCTGGAGGGTGTTCCTGACTCTTGGAATGGCGACACAGGATTTGTCTGTATTTGTCTCCGCCAGTGGTTTCCACCCTGCAGGATTCAGTTTTGAAGCTAAAAGATGTTTCTAATTTACAAGCATTGCAGAGGCAGCCTGGGAGCTGAGAGGCTGCATGATTTCGGCCATTCCGAGGAGAGAAGTAGGGGGTCCTGGTAAGTCAGGCACATACTCAATTTGTTACCAGGGATGAAATCTTTGTGGCTGTGTGTTGCAGATCTGGACAGTGCAGGCAATACTGCCTCAAACCTGGTTTGCCCATGGCCCGAGACCCATGTCACACTTTGCTTTCACGGACTGGGAAAACAAACTGGGAGGCAGAGTAATAAGAATGTAATGAAGCTGCTGGAAGAAGCGACTTCGAATCAAAACCCAGGGTGCAGAGCCTTCCAGACGGTAGCAGCCAGGCATTGCAAAGACAGTGACACCTCTTGGGTGCACCCTTCCCTTTTGGCTCCCTGGCCATCTGCAGGTTTGGGGTGCCTTTCTTTAGAGCTACTGTAAGATACCATTGAAACTATTCCTAGATTCCACAGTACTTTGTAAAAGCCTTAACCCTCTTGCTAGGCAGGGGTGTGTTCAGATCCTTGCCAAAGACACACAGACCTTGCAGGGCCAGATTACCATGTGACCACAAAATTAACTTCAGGGCCAAAACTGTAACTGCTGTAGGAAACTGTGGAAACAGATGAAAACTTAACTGTTAACCTTATCATGAAAACTCCATACAATAGAAATCACAGTGAAAGGGTGAACGATTTCATGGGCCAGTTACAATAAAAATAAGAAATTTCATGCTTTGTTGCATTAATTGAGAAGCATCTAAACCCACCAATAACATTATTTCATAGTATTAATAATGTGCATTCGGTGTTCAAAGTTATTAAATGATGAATGCAAATACAAACAAAATTAGAATGACCAGATCATAATCTATTTTTAAAAATACGAATAGGCTGTTGAAACAGCAAGCAAAATAAATCAGCATGTGTTTGCTTGTTTGTTTGCTTTTTTTCCTTATGGAATTAGTGGGCGTATTTAATTCCCAAAGCCTAGCAGAGGGCAAAAAGCATTTTGCTATCCATTTAATAAGAGTTCTGTAAGGGTGAGAAGCTGTTCTTAATGCCAATATGAAATCTTCCCCTCTGTGTTTGTAAATATGTGCACAGTTAAAGGCAAAGGATAGTCAGTGTGTAGGTTTTAACAGCTGAGATTTTTGAGATAATATTCTCATCACAGGGAGAAACGACCGAGATTTTCAAGCCTCAAGGAAAAGCAAATCTGTCTGTAGTGCTTCCCAAACTTTGGCCAGGGTAGGTGGTTTTGAGGTTTCTGAAAACCAGGCTCCTTCTGTGTGAGACTGAAGAGAAACTAGGCAGAATGACGTTAATGAATAACACTAAACAATATTTGCTTCCGTGTCCCTTAATTACTGCCTAAAAATAATACAGCTAAATCATGCATGAGATTTTATTTTTGATCCTTATTGATCTCTGAAATGTGTGTAAACATGCTGGGGCAAAATAATTAGAGATGAAAAATATTATTTATTATTAAACAGTATGTCTTATTTGAAATATCAATATTATGGCCTCCAGCACTAGCTTTGCATTGACTAGAACCATAAGGGTTGGGATTTTTTCTGTTTTTTAAACAGATTCAGCATTCAGTAATGTTGTCTAAACAGATACAATCTTGGTTCGTTTTCTGAAAATCCCTTTTGCTGCGCATGTAGCTAACAAGATCATTATTTTCACTTTAACCCCAGATTTCAGACTCATATTTATCATCCTGATTAAATGATAGCAAAGGTAATATTTTGTTTTCTTCAAGTGTAACATTTAATAACATGGAAGGTAGGTTTTCTTTGTGGAGTATTGTAGTTCTGGTTTGTTATTTCCCCCCCTGCCCTCTTCTCAAGTGTCTGGTTTTGGTCTTCTGCCACCTCTGTCATGTGCCTTAGGCCTTGCAGAAGCTGATTTGGGGCAGGTTTATCCGTGACAGACAAACGGTGAGTCAGCAGCATGCGAACCTCTGCAAATGAAGTTTTGGAAGAGTCCATGACAAAGTCAGTCTCCATTTGAAGCCAGTCACTTCAATAGGAAATTACTTTCTTCCCTAGCAAAGGAAGGTCTGCTCATTACTGGAACAAGGAGGAAAGCTGTTTGTAGAAGTATTTATGTCTCAAATCTATTTATCTACAGCTGTGAGGTTACATAGCTGGTCTATTACATTCTTGCTAGTCCTACGGGTGCAATAACTCAAGAAAGCCCTGAAAAGTGCAGCTACAGATAGATGTCAGACTATGGCCCAATAGCTCAGAAGAGTGAACTGCTTATTTAGGTGCAAAAATTCCTCAGGTACCTACCAGACATGGCTGAAGTTTCTCCTCTTTTGTTTATTCCTGTGTTTATGTGCTTTGCCCAAACCAATCACCATCAGGAGAAATACAGTACCACTGTGTGGTCATCTGGTTAGTGATGGCGCAATGTCTTCTGTTCAGCTCAGAATCTTCAAAATAACATTTTTGCTAGCATGACCAGGAGTCTGTGCTATAGCTGTAACTGAAGCTTTGAGCATGGCAAGGCTGTTAAGTGTAATCCCTGCTGATGGGGTGCTACATGGTATCCCTGCTCTGCTTGTATCTTCCATGGGCTTTTCAGGGATGCAGGTGGCTTGGGTGGCCTCTTCAGCATTGTCTGTACCAGCTGCCAGCTCATGCTGAATGGCTTGGGAGGTGGGGTTGGGGTGGCTGTAACCAAGCAGAGGCTGAATGTGAACTGTTTGCTAGCTGCATTCACAGCAGAGACATCAGAGCTGGGCTCACAGCAGGCACTAGTGACAGGGAGAAGCCACAGCAGTAAGCGGCAGGCAGAGGAAACTTGGGGCACAGTGCCAAGGACTCTGAGAGAAGCTGGAAAATCTTTTCCTCTTTGCCACACACCCAAGTTTAGGCAGCCTGAGTGTGTTGCTGAACCTGGTGGAAAGCTGAGAAATCTCTTAAGGGGAAGGGTGTGGTAAAATGAATGAGCATTTGATATGAAGACTGGCAAGGTGTGACCAGAAGGCATGTATTAATAAGAGAAGTCAAAGTCTCATCTGTTCCACCTGTGAATCCCCCTGGAAGATAGTATGGGAATGCCTAAATGACAGGAATATCCGAAAACCGTTTGCAGTTTCATTATTGTCAAAAAGCTCTAAGATGAATTTGAGTAGCTGAGGAGTTAATGTAGTCTGAATAAATATCACCAGAGTAAAATTCCATTAGAAGAAGATGAAACTACTAGAAGGTGATAGCTGGAACACAGTATAAAATCCTATTTAAAGACTGCCGTAATGTATTTTTTCCACTACATGGCAGAAGTTACTGAGCTGCTGTTTTGAGAGAGGAAGAAACTCTAGTCCTCGGGGCTGCACTAGGAAAGATAGTTAAAAAAAAAAAACAAAACAAAAAACTCTCTTGAAGACTTTGATATCTATTGATGTAAGGTGCTATTTCTTCTACTGAAGACAGATCTGAAAGACTATGCAGTTACTAACAAATCTTGCAATATTGGCAATTACCAACAATATAATCATAAAACATAAATGATTATACACTTATTAGGAGAATATGTTGTTTGGCACATTGGAAAGAAAGCGGAAGGAAGCAAGAATATAGAAGGATGTTGGATACCACACAAATACCAACAAAACACACTCTGCAGAAAGAATGCTGAGTAGTTGTATGTGCTCAGAGCCAAATCCTAACCCTAAAATATCTAAGTGAAAGTTTGAACTATTAATAGGAAATTTTTTAATAAAAAGATTGATTTGTCATTCAAGACACTGAATATGATGGTTGGAAAAGGCCTCTTTTGCATAACGGCCACGTTCCACCCAAAACCAGCCCTGAGAGCACCAGCCATCTCAGTAGTACTTGCTTTGTTACTCATCCTAATGCAATAGGCTGCCACCTCAGGTGGGCCCCGGGTGAAGAGTGAGGAGCTCTGAGGAGAGTAGTGCACTGCAGAGTCAGAAAGGCATGTCTGTGCTGGTTACCATGGCCCAGCTGCAGCCAGAGGTAGCAATTTCCCACACTTCAGATGCAGCTGAAATCCCTGTTGATGCATGGAGGCTACCTTTTCCATATCTGGTAGTGCACGGATTGGGAGTGCTTGGTTGTAGGAGTTCTGCGATGGAGTGAAAAAATGGAGGAATAAGGAGCGAGACAGTGAATGGAAAGCTTGTGTTTCATTGAAAGAAGCTGATTATGATGGTAGAGAGTGAGAATATTGTTATTTCAATTTATCCCTCCATGAACTTGGGATTATTCCAGAAGCTTCTGAAGAAAACATCTGCATGAATGAATTGCTTTTTGGAAGGAAAGGTGCGTATCTGTCACCACAAGACAGACCGATATGCCATTGGCTTGGCTCACTGGTGTTCATCTGTTGCCTTAGGTGTGAAATGTGGAATACAGTGGAAAAGAATGAAGGTTTTGCAATACTGTTGGGAAATCTTGTGAAGTGCTGTTGAAGCAGAAAGTGCACTATGTCCTGTATACACTAAAGAAAAATATTTGTTGTTGAGGAGATCAAGAAAACATAGCTGGAGGATTTTGGACATGCACAGAGATTAGAGACTGTCTGGAAAAAGGATAATGTGAGATCTGTGGTAAAACATTATAAATGAAAGGCTGGGTGCTTAGCATGCCTGACCCAGATAGCTTTGTAGGCACCATCTTCGTAAGCAGAGTACAATTTATGGAGCAGTCTGGAGACAGATATTCCTGCAAAGCACAATGCCATTCTTGGAACATCAAGCAATACTTTTCAGCAGCAACGGTAAAGTGTAAGGAGAGTTCAAATAGGAGTAGACTGGGACTATTAGGTGATCCCAGACTCCAGTAGCAGAGAGTTTATGTTCCCTTCTTCCTCCTGAACAAAGGACAGGAGGGAGGGCTCTGCTCTAATCCTCTTTCTGGCATCCATTTTAAGTAAATGCTTTGTGGTCAAGGTAATGCAGCTGGCAGCAGATACAGCATCTCTCTCCACTGAGTCCTTGTTCCTCCCTGCTGTGTTGCTAGAGAGACTGATTTGAGATCTGAGACTGAAATTTCCTCTCTCTTTGAGTTCCTCCCAAGCTGCTTTGACTTGGGAGCCAACAGCTTTTAGAGCAAATTCTTTAGCTTTTGGGAATGAATGGATAAAAACTTTTGCATCGGCAGCTCATATTGCTGGACAGTACAAAATAGCCTGGAAGGCAGAAAGGGGGAAGGCAAAAGAAAATAAAAAGAAAACTGAGAATTGGTGAGGCTCTTTTTAAAACCCTGCACTTTCAGCTGTGATGTGAATAGTGTTTCCATGGACATTTTAGAATATATTCATTAATATTATAGATAAAAGCAAATATTGATTATGGCAAATATTGATTACAGCAAATACAGATGATACTGTTAGCAGCCACAAACAATGGCTGCAAACAGACCAGCTAATGAAATCCAAAGCAAAAGAAACCAGTGCTTAAGGCTAGAAGTAAACAGAATCTGGAAATGACACACTATTAAATAGAAATAGTTGTGGCCCTTGAAAACGTGTGTTTTTTTCTCTCAGATAATCAAAGGCCATATTGTGCCTTTAGGCATAGCTTTGAGCAAGGAGAGACAAGTAAGTTGAATTGCTTCAAGAGTAGCCTTTGGGTGGGAGGAGCAGTCACTGCGCCATCCCCCTTTTCAGATCAGTAAGCCAATGCAGTGCCATCTGTGTCACAGCTGCAAGCTGTGCGTGGGAGCTAGCAGTGCTCTCCTGAAGAGTAGTGATAGTGTCCAGCCTCACGGTCAGGGAAGCAAATCATCACTGCAAAGCTGTCATGTTTCCTGAGAGCATCCCATGGACATGATCTCTAAAACATATATTTTATATAGTTCAAGTATCTACAATGCTCTGTATCAGAATTAATTTGACAGAGCCCAGGATCTTAACCTGACCCCCCTCAGTCGGTGATGTAGTAAAACAGCAGGACTTTCTTTTTCCTTTCTAGCTCAAGAGGAGAATTCCTTGTGTATAACTACCAATTTTGTCAAAGAATCCCCAGAAGGGGATTTTCCATGAGGAAAAAGTTAGGCCTGCTTGATTTTCAGCACAGCCTATGTGCTTCTGCATAACCTCTATTTACCATATACCTTGTTTAACATTGAGTAAGATCATCATGGAGCAGTGTTCAGGCCAAATCCCAGGTGACAGTGCACAGCCAACATTATCACAGAGTTAATAAACAAACTTCTAGTTCCTAGGTTAGTGTTACTATGGAGAGTCAGGGAGAGCCCAGGGCTAGGCAAGCTCTCTACCATCTCACCACCTGATAACATTTGCTAACACAAGATACCTCTCCCACTAAGTGCTGTCTTTCCATGCTGTTGCAGAACAGAAGGGCACCTTGTTCCCTTCCTGCATGTCCTGGGGAAACACCTTGCCATCCTGGCACAGGGGCTGATCCTGGCCAAGGTTCACCACAGGTTGTACACAAATGAAATTGACAAAGTGATAAATGGAGCCTTAGTGTTGGTCATGGACTGACTGAGAAAAACCCAAACAACCAGAAAAAAAAAACAAAACACCCTTCCTACAAAATAAAGTTCAGACACTAGTGAAGCAAGCTTTAGTAACAAAAATGAAAAGAATAATAGGGTTTTTTCTTGAGATATATGAAGAGAAATAAGAAAGATGTCTGGGATTATCTCCACTTATGCTTTTAAATTACCTTCAAAATGCATTTCGTTCTCTCCTTTCCTATGAACACTAAGGTGTTTATATAACTTTGTGACAGATGACTAAAAGAAACCTTTAAACATGTAACTTTTAATACATAAATCTCCCCCGGGGCTCTATTTAGGTATTACTTCCCCTCTGTATTTCTCTAAAGATACCCTTGGGTTTTTTGAGGGACTAATTTCTGCACCAGCCAAACTTTTTTATTAATATCCTTTGGATCTATTTAGACAGAGTCATCTCCTGCCCACACTGTAAACAGAGCTTTTTAGCAACAGCTCTTATGCTTAATTAACTGTAAACAAATCATTACACGGTTGTGAGCATCCTCACACTGCCACCCACACTGTCGGGAGAGGTTTGGTCCTCAGAGTTCAGCTCCTGTGTGCTCAGCCTTTTCTTTTACAGACAGGTATATCTGGTGCCAGTAAAAGCTGGAAGTAGAAGGATGCATAGATTATATACTCAGAGGTTATCAAAGCCAGACTCCCTGCCCCAGCTGACCAGAAGTCTCTGACAGCCCTCCTTTACCTTTCCTGGAATGGCAGCCAGGAGAAGGGGCACTTTCTGATCTGAAGGGGGAGTAGTTAGACTAACTGAAACTGGATTTCTCCCATTTGGCTCCACGTTTTTATTTTAATATTACAGGGGATGTAGTACTGGCTATTCAAGCACACTCTTCTTTCAGATCTTTAGAGAACATAGATATTACAAAAAATTCATTGTTGAGCTAAATCAATATAGTTATATGAGCAGAAAGAAGTTCCAGGGTAAACTAAGGGTGGCATCATGAATGGAAACTGAGAATTATCTTGCACTGCAAATCTATGCCACAATTCCTTTATTTATTATTTGTTTTAAATTACATTCAAATTAAACTTTTGTAAGAATCTGACTTTATATAAATTTTA
This sequence comes from Semnornis frantzii, assembly GCA_013399775.1. Classification (NCBI taxonomy): domain Eukaryota; kingdom Metazoa; phylum Chordata; class Aves; order Piciformes; family Ramphastidae; genus Semnornis; species Semnornis frantzii. The sequence goes on along the minus strand of VWYK01113047.1, from coordinate 14,002 downwards.
AACTCTCTTTTTTTTTTTTTTTAATACTGTACTTTTAAAAATGATACTGTAGTTTCCAAGAATGTCTGTTAGTTTGTTTTCCCTTTATTCACCAGCATTGTACCACTGAGACTTGGCAGTGAAAGTGGTTTTATTGATTTTCATTATCCAAGCTGGGAGAAATGCAAAATATAAACAGCAGGAATTATGACCTTTCTTTGCCTTTAGTAATTGAAGGGCTCACTGGTAACAACATTCAGTAAGTAGCAAACAAGTACACTTTACTATGTTAACAGAAAAAAAAAAAGTTTGAAAAATCACAGATAGGATCTCCAGGGATTGAGATTGATTTAAATGATGAAGTTTTTTTCTTTTTGTCTAGTTGAACTTTATCCCCAAATCCACTCCAGTCTGAAGCCTGGGAACAAAGCATATCTGTAATAATAACTTCTTAATGTTCTTTTAGGGCTTTTGGAATGTACCTGAGCTCAGACTGACTGTATTCCTTTTACATGGTTTATTAATCACAGACCATAGAATGGTTTGAGTTTGGAAGGGATAGTAGGAAAGAGAATAAGCCAATAGTGCTCTAAGTGCATCTTTTTTTGGCAGTCCTGGCTCCTGATGTCAAATAGTTAAATGCCTAATGGGTGATAGTATAGGAAAGAGGCACTGCTCAGAGCCAAAAATTAAAGGTCAAAACGTGTGTTGTCTTGTCAGCAGCAGAACTAGGAAACATGCCTTTATGTTCTTAGGCAAGTTGCTTAACCAGTCCGTGTCTGATGGCACAATACTGTGAATCTTCACTGACATTTGATGACTGTTTTGAGATATTTAGATGAAGCCTCACAGATACAAAAGCAAAGTGCTGCTTATCCATATTGCAATCTCCAGTTCTAACAGAGAAACTGTAATAGCCATTCAACTTGGAAAAACATACATTTAGAGATCTTAAGTTTTAGTCCCCTAGCTGGCACTGTGCTAATGCAATAATCCCAGAACAGGACTGCTAGTGAGGCTGCTTTATTGGTACAGCATCTGCACAGCAGGAGACTCGCAGCAGTTCCATTGTGACCTGGGTAAGGCATGGGGGTGTGACCGTGCTGCTGACCTGCAAAACAGCACAGATGAGGTGGAAGAGCTATGCTCTCATGCGGGAGGTTGATCTAGCACAAGCGATGATGGTGTGAAGTGAACTTACATCTGGGCATCATCTTGTGTTGTAGCTGTAGAGCTTCTGATTTGCTGCTCAGAAGTTCAGGAACTGAATGCATAGTCCTGACAGCCCCTGGCAGCCTGTGTGGACACTAGATAAGTCAGTTGTAGTAAAAAGTTACATGAAAAATGCAATAGATTAGTTAAGGCAGTCATTTGGGTTGATCAGAGTGGAGATCTTGTCCATTCTCCATTCTGTACCCAGATACAGAGCCGTCCCCTTCCCCTCCAGTCTGCTCTGGGGTGTGTCAGATGCTTTCTTGAGTGGTCTTAGCTTGCCAACAACCCAAAATCTAAACTTTTCATTTTTCTATGCTAATTTTCCACCAGACCGATGAGCTGAGATGGCTCATGGAAACATCAGGTGGGGAAGAGAGATGGGAAAGAAGGAAGACACCAGTAGTATCCTTCAATGACAATAAGCTGTTAAATTTGCTCATCCCATCTCTTGAAACTGACACATGAATGTTATGAATGTTATCTCATGGATATAGATACGTATTTGTGTCTGACACTCTTATAACTAGACTGTCTGCAAAGCACTCTAAGCTGGCAGAAGCCAACAGAAAAAGGCTGCTGTCTTGCTGTGCCATGCCCTCCGTTGAGCCAGCACAGGCTTTAAACCCCATTATAAAACTAAGTTCTGATTTCTCCTGATTTTCTGGTTTCTGCAGAACATACTTGGCTGAAAGCTATTCTGGCACAAAAAATAACCTCCACAGCCTCTCATTGCACAGACCTGCAACTGTGAGTGCTGGCATATGAGAGGGAATGGATGGGAACAAACAGCTGGAGCAGGGAGAAAGCAGAAGTCCTCCTCTGGGGGGCAAAGCCAGTTTATGCTGCCTACAGCATTAGCTGGATGATGATCTCCTTAGAATGAAATATGATTTAGATTTCTGTAAAAAAACTAAGCAGGTAGCCCTCTTCAATGCAAAAAAAAGTATACTAAAAACAAGACCTCATTGTCACTCAGTTCTAGAAGTTGCTGTATTTCACTCAAGTTTAAAGTGGGCATAAAGAGAATGTTGACAAGCTGACTCTTTGAAGTTTTTTGTGCCAAACAAGAAGAGGTGTATGTGACTCTGCAGCTGCTTTGGTATTTTGAAGCCTTCATCTCTCAAAAGTTTGAAGGGATTTTTTTTTTTTTCCCAGGAAAGTATTTTTTGGTAATAATGCCTGATGATTCCATGCAGGAGAAAATTATGTAGACATATGATAAGTATAAATGACCCTCAGTTCTCTTTTATCCTATTGCAGCTCAGACTGTAGTTTCTTAAGAAGTGTTTTATGGGAATCCCATTTCAATATTCCTGGTTCTCCCATACTCAGCTTCTCAGCCATACCAATATGACAGTATTTCTTGATACAGTGTTAGTTACATTGAAGGAACTTAGTTTTGGGAAAAAAAGTGCTGTGTCGCTCTTGCTCTCCTCCCCAGGAAGAAAAACATCACAGCCAGCTCTCTCATAAAGTGTTTCTTTTCAGAAGGTTATGCAGACTGAAGTCCCAGAGATAGCTACAGGTAAAACCTTGATATGTAGGTGTTAATTGTTACCAGCTGGCTTCAAAGACTTTCAGACTGTGTATGCTGCACCCAGACCATAATAATGTCTTACTTGCGATACCAGGCATAGCTTTCAAATGCTATCAGACAGTAAACACATTGCTGATTTCTCCGAAACCTTTCCTCCCTTCCCCTTGATGTGTGATAATTGAATACAATCTCAGTTTCTGTAAGATAGTTAGCATGTTACATTTAAAGAAACTTTTCGTCCTTTCTGAAGTAACTGTAGGTCCTCACAGTGTAACTGTAGACATTTTGAAACCTGCTGCTCATGCTTCAGGTATGGCATTGGGGCCAAAATGGTTTTAAATTTTCCCAGACATATCAGTTGCTCTAATACAAGACACTGGTCAACAAAGTTCATCCAGCTCCAGTTACCATGCATATCTCCTGCAGTTTTCAGAACTGGAGAAAAAAAAAAAACCCAACAAACCAACATATCATGCTTTTTTCTGGATATGTCAGACCTTGCTCATAAGCAGAGAGAGAGGGGGAAAGGGAGAAAGAAACAGAAAGAGAGAAGTTTTGAGGTTTGTTGTCAGTCAATTATTAACCTCTGTACTCTAGCCAAAGCTGTGTAAGCACAGGCATCCAGGCTTTCCACCAGAATGTCAGCAGCTGAGAAAGGAGTGCCTTAAACTCCCCCTGTTTTCCATTCCCACTGACTAAAGCTCTGAGGCTGCTGCATGGGACTGCTCTGCTTTATCATTTCTCAAAAGCAAAGAACGGTGCAAAATATCGCCTCCCTGCTCAAGGCACCCCAGGGGCTCCCTCCTTACAAATCCAGCTTACAGAATTGCTAGGAGTTATATCAAGTCTTCCTTTTTTCTCTTCCTTGATATTTTTCACGTGAATAATTTCTATAACGTGCCAGTCCCTTCAGCAACTGGGAGGAATAATTATTTGGCGTGGTGAATGCTTTACACTGGGGCTGACCTACAAGAAACCATTGGGCCATGCTTGGCTGTTCGGAGCCAGTGGTGAGCTGGCTTGGAGATGAGCTGGAACAGACACAGAAGTTGGTCTAGGGTGGTCAAAACAGGGACTGGAGTCCATGGGAAATTGCAGCTGCCCTGCCAGGGACTCAACAATGGGTGTAGGGTGGCCACAGCTGCTGGACTCCAGAGAAATTTTCAGCTGCCCCTAGCACATCCAGCACTGCCCTGCCCACTCTGGGGGTGTTTCTGGCCTACAAGCTGTGCTACCTTACCCGCAGTGTTTCCTGAAGAAACAGAATATTCCTGTTCCTTTGCATGGCTGCTTTGCTGTGAAAGGGAGGGTCGGGGGGAAAGTGTGATTTTTCCTTTTTTTTTCCTGGTTCAAAGCATATGGGTTGCACATTTGCGCACTTATACATGCAAGCGCATGCACATATCCAGGGAAAACAGCTCTATATATGATTTAGTAGATTATTTCCCTGTAATTTGTTCTCAAATACTGTGGACTTGTGATGGTTTGGGAGTTGCCTGCCCTCCCACACTTCGCAAAAGCACCCAGACTATACTCAGCAGGCTGAAAGTTAAGAAATTAAGCTATATTTACACAATATACAAACAGATATATACACAATATACAGGAATATTTATAGAAATAGACAAGTTAAAGGTAATACAGAAACACAATACCCCTCCCAGAAATCAGAGACCCCAGGAGGGGCTCCCAACCACCCTTCCACCTTCTTCCCACCCCTATACCTTACGCCAAGGTTTTGGCTTACGGGCACGATGAGTTTGGAGGATCACCCAGGGGCGTTAGAAGGAAGGTGGTTAGTTAGGTTATTCAGCAGAGAGACCAAGACCAAAAGCAGATACAGAGCCTGAGACTCTCCGAGAGAGTGTCTTATCTATGTTAGTGTTCATATGCTTATACATCTCAGCAAGCCTATGAGTGAAGCAGACATCACCATTATTTTCTTTTCACAGCCTATAATTTTCTCCATTAAAACATTCCAATTAGCCTCAAACCAGCACAGGACTGAGGGCAGATAAGTCCAGATTTGAAAAGGCAGAGGAATTCCTTACCACTGGAGCAGTCCCACACTCTGCCTGTGCTTGCCCCTAAGGTACCAGCATAAACTTTCCACTTTATGTATGAATTTATGTATATCTATCCCCATTCCAAAACTTCACTTTAACCTCCAACTTAGTCTGTACTGGCCTTCTTCTGCCACAGCTTCTCTCATACGAACATTTGGTTATGTTGCACAGCCCAGTGCACAGACTGCTTTTTTGAATGTCCTTCTGAGATGGTAGAATGCTTATTTTTTACTGCAGCAACAGTCTCCATGTACTGTGTAACACCATGCTGCAGTTTAGGGGTATTTTTATACTGCCTTTGCTTTGTGGTGATCTTCAGTTGCATGCATCTCCATGTCCAGCCTGATCTGTCACACCTGTAGTGTTGGGCTGCTTCTTGTATTTGCACTATGTGGTACACAATCTGGTGGTAGGTAAGATGCAAGTGGCACTACTTGGTACCACGTGGTACAGAAAAATGAACTTTCATGAGCAGGGGGTGTTTGGGGAGTGCTGCAGAACCCAAGAGCTCATTGCACAGGATGTGTGGCTTTGCCATACCGTGTGCTGACAAGTATGGGCTGTTACGGTATTGGGCTGATGTTTCTCTGTGTGTTGCTGTATGCTGCAGAGTAAACAGGATGCTTGGGACTGCCTATAAAACGCTGCGTGGTGTAGCAAGGCATGTGTGAGGTCTTTTGTCACCACTTCAGTACGTCTGGAGTGGGCACCACATTTGTGTGCATGTTCCACTGTTTGGTAGGGCAAAGGCTGTTCTGTGGCCCTGATCGCTGCACCGGGGTGCAAGTTACTCCTCTCTAGATGTACTTTGCCTGACAAAGAGCCCGGTTGGTGCGTGCAAGCCCTGTGCTCTGCCAGGAGGATGCGGAGTAAGGGTTATGCTATGCCTGCGGTGGCACAAATCGGTGCCGTGGTGCAAGCAGGGCTGCTAGACCTGTAAGGGCACGCCGTGTGTTCCAGAGTAACGCCTCTGTAACCGGCTCTTACAAGGCAGATTTTCGTGCCAAGCACTGCCCAAAAATTGCTGGGCAGAGTGCCGCTGGGCAGAGTGTCGCTGCCCGGGGCACACCTGCGGAGGTGCCCTGTTCTACACAGAGTGGGGTCTGCGGTGGGCACCGGTGGCCAGGCTGCGCAAAGGGAGTTGCCTCGCTTTGCACAGTGAAGCAGCGCGCCCCACGACGACCCGCGGCTCCTTTAAGCCTGGCGCGGCCCAGCCTGCCCGGCGCCTCCGTGC
>VWYK01113046.1:0-13054 GCA_013399775.1 Semnornis frantzii | reverse complement strand
TTACTCGAGGTTACTTAATAAAACATAACCATGGACTATTTAAACACATCCTGATGACATAGGGTTGGCTGAGGAGAGTTCTTTTAGTGAAAAACCCTCTCTTCCTCTTTTTCCTCTGTATTGCATGTCACAGGAATAAATGCTTTTTTTTTTTTTTTTTCCCTTAAAAATATCAATGTGAAAAAAAAAAACAACTCTGTGAGAAACCAAAAGTAGAAAGTTCAGAGGGAAGATCTGGCCATGCTTTCTGTATGGGTAGAATCCATGAAGATGTGATTCAACAGGAGCCAAAACATATCTGTTGAGTATTGAGCATTTTGGACTTTTTCGGTTAAAAAAAAAAGAAAAAAGGTTAAAAAGAAAATAAGGCTTAAGAGGTCCAGTGCCATGGAAGAGCTGTGAACTGTAGGCTCTGCATGCTCTGCTTGCATGTGTGTCACTAGATGTGTGTGTGCTTTGGGCTTTGGGACAGAATGTCTCAGGTGAGGCATACTTGGAGGTGAGTTTCAGATGCTGCCAGCAGGATCTGAGGCTGTGAGGAGTTTCTGAGTGATAGGCAATATATATACTGCACAACTTCTTTATTTCCTATTCTACATGCAAAACCTTTTACATGGCTGGAAGCGCAGGTGGTATCAGGAGGAGGATAGAATGGACAAACTTCTCAGTGCAGCCTGTCTCCACAGGCTCCACTGATCACAGTGCCTGGCTAGGAGGGTGAGTTGGAGTCATCTCCATGCTCCTGGGATACATCCCCAGCTAAAAATCCACAATGTGGTAGGAATTCCTTTTCCTGGCTAAGAATGGAGACAAATAACCTCTCATATTTGGGGTGACCCAGTCCACAGGGCTGGGATTCAGGCCAGCAAAAGGACCCAGAACCAAAAGTTCATGCAAAAGTGCTGCTTTCTTGGAATCTAATTTTTTATTATAATTACCTCCAATAGCATAACATAGTTTGTAGAGATGCATAGTATTAGAAACACCTCAATAGCATGCAAAGGCTACTGATGTTTATATGAAATTCAAATGAAAAAATACAGACTGTGTGATATTGCTGTAGGTTATGTAATTAGTCTTTGTGATATCAGTGTGTTCAGATTAGCTCACACTGTTGAGTAAATCCTAAATGCTTTACTCCAGCATATTTCCTTTGATTTCCATAGGAGACTGTCAGATAAAGATTTTGTTAAAAGAGCAAGTGCCTCAGGATTTAGCTTTCTTATGTGGATTTTAATTCTAAAGGAACATGTATCGCTTTATGAACTTTTATGTTTCCATGTTAATGTGATTAAGAAGATGCATATTGAGCTGCAAGAGTCTGCCTGGGCAATTTTCCCCCTGAAAACAATTTAAACTGACACATTGGGGATAATTATCCAATCTTGTTTATTTGGCTTTTCGTATACATAAAGTGACGAAGTTTTGTTTGCTTTTTATTTCTTAGGGCTATGAAGGAGGGAAAAGGACCAAAGCAATCTGTCATGTGGGAAATATTTTCAAGCACCTGTAAACTCAGAGACTTAATGTCATCATGTGGATCTTGCTTGCTTGACATTCCTTCAGTTCCTTTGTTCTAGAACATAGAATCATAGAATAAACCAGGTTGGAAGAGACCTCCAAGATCATCCAGTCCAACCTATCACCCAGCCCTAGCCAATCAACCAGACCATGGCACTAAGTGCCTCATTCAGTCTTTCCTTGAAAACAATTTTTTTTTTTTTTAAATAAAAAAAACACTCTACAGTCTTTAAGAGATGTCCTGTAGGTAAAAGTCAACTTCAGTAGGTGTTTTGCATAATTTCCTAGCACTGCTATTTCATCTAATCATAAGGTCCTCTTATGCTATTAAAATAGATTGTAGTGCATAAAGAAGAGCTGATGGGAAAATAAACATTATCCTTCTTAAAACATTATCCTTCTTAAAACATTGCCTTCTTAAAACATTGCCTTCCAGTATCTGAANCCTGGAGGTGTTGAAGGCCAGGTTGGAGGAGGCCTTGAGTGACCTGTTCTAGTGGGAAGTGTCCCTGCCTATGGCAGGGGATTGGAACTGGATGATCTTTGAGGTCCCTTCCAACTTTACCATTCTATGATTCTATGATTGCCAAGTTGGTTATTTTGGATGTACCTTCAATTACCTGTAGAGAACACAAAACTGCCTACATATTTATTTCTATTACGTGTTTCTTCCTTCATTCAATCCTATTTATGGTACCTAAAGTGTTTTGCAGATCTGTATCTAACTTTTATGATTTTAGAATTTTACCATTTCTTTGTCTTCTTGCAGCGGAATCAATTGAGGCCTCCTGGTGATGTTCCCAAATCTACTACACACTGCAGGGCGGCTTCGAGTTTTGAAAACTTAATTTAAGAACAGCACATCAAAATGAATTGTTTGACTTCATCTTATTAGTAACTTTTTATTGCAAGGTATCAGCACTTTCTTGTTAATGCTTACTGCAAATTGTCTGCACTGAGGCTATACCACTGATTTAAGAAAGGTTTATGCTGACTTGTAATTCCACTGAAGCTTATTAGAGTGTTCTTGTCTCTGCTTCAGTTCACCATGTGAGACATAATGATATGATAGTCTTCACACTTGTATTAGATTGCAACAGGGGAGAAAATGTGTGCTTTTTTGTGTCCTCATATTCTGGTCCATAATGATTCAGATCAGATAATTTTGACACAAATTACAGTCAAAATCAGCCTTTTGATTTCGAGTTTCGGGTTGCCACTGTTCTATTCTATTTGTTGACTTGCTGTCCCCTCCTGGCATAATCTAAAGCAACACAACATAATAATGGATTTTGATATAGCAATGCTTTACAACAAAATGCCTCTGAGAAGTTGGAGACTGACAGGTGCTGATCAAAGTCCTGAACAAAGCAATTCATCTTTCCAAAAAGGATGTGATCAGAGGGCTGCAGCAGCTCTCCTATGAGCATAGGATACAAGAGTTGGGGCTCTGCAACTGGGAGAAGAGAAGGCTTCCAGGACACCTTAGAGTAGCCTTCCAGGATCTGAAGGGGGTTCCAGGAAGGCTGGGGAGGGACTATTGACAAGGTCTTGTAATGACAGGACAAGGGGCAATGGGTTTGAAGTGGCAGAGGGGAGATTGAAAGTGGATGTTAGGAGGAAGTTGTTTGCAGTGAAGGTGGTGAGACACTGGCACAGGCTGCCCAGGGAGGTTGTGGTTGCTCCCTGCCTGGAGGTGTTGAAGGCCAGGTTGGAGGAGGCCTTGAGTGACCTGTACTAGCAGGAGGTATCCCTGCCTAGGGCAGGGGGTTGGGACCAGATGATCCTTGAGGTCCCTTCCAACCTTACCATTCTATCATTCTATGATTCTATGTATACAAGCACTACAGGAAGGTGCTTCGTGCATGAGCCACTGGAGTGTCCCAGGGAGGGCCTCACAGGGAGAGGTGGAATCATGAAAACCATTTGCTCTGCATTTTTTTTTAATAAGGCCCTGCTGAAGATCATAAAATATATTACTTACAGTATCCAAGGTGTTGATGAGCAATGTACACAACACTCCTGTAACTGAATATTTTCATCTCACTCATAAGTTCATTCTGTGTTGGAAGAATGACAAGGAAAGATTCTTGGTTAAGTGGTTAAATGCTAAAAATTTATAATGCTAAATCTATTTCTTTCCTATTTACATTACTTACTGTTTCAAAGCATGACAATATAGAACCATCTATTTCTAGCCTTTGAAAAAAAGCATGAGAGTAAGAAATCAAGGAAAGGAATAAGTTACATAGACAACACAGAACCACCTATTTCTAGCCTTTGGAGAAAAGTATGAGTTAGAAATCAAGGAAAGGAAGAATTACATAGACAATATAGAACCATTATTTCTAGCCTTTGGAAAAAAGCATGAGAGTAAGAAATTAAGGAAAGGAAGGAGTTACATAGACAATATAGAACCACCTATTTCTAACCTTTGAAAAAAAAACCAGGAGTTAGAAATCAAGGAAAGGAAGAAGTTACATAAAATCAAGCCATACATTTCAGCNCCTATTTCTAACCTTTGAAAAAAATCATGAGTAAGAAATCAAGGAAAGGAAGGAGTTACATAGACAACACAGAACCACCTATTTCTAGCCTTTGGAGAAAAGTATGAGTTAGAAATCAAGGAAAGGAAGAATTACATAGACAATATAGAACCATTATTTCTAGCCTTTGGAAAAAAGCATGAGAGTAAGAAATTAAGGAAAGGAAGGAGTTACATAGACAATATAGAACCACCTATTTCTAACCTTTGAAAAAAATCATGAGTAAGAAATCAAGGAAAGGAAGGAGTTACATAGACAACACAGAACCATTATTTCTAGCCTTTGAAAAAAAGCATGAGAGTAAGAAATCAAAGAAAGGAAGGAGTTACATAGACAATATAGAACCACCTATTTCTAACCTTTGAAAAAAAGTATGAGTTAGAAATCATGGAAAGGAAGAATTACATAGACAATATAGAACCACATATTTCTAGCCTTTGGAAAAAAACAGGAGTTAGAAATCAAGGAAAGGAAGAAGTTACATAAAATCAAGCCATACATTTCAGCTTTAAATTTATATATCTCTTTTTTGTTCACCATAAACATTATTTGCTTCAGCTATTCACCTGGATCTGTGTTAGTCAAAGCTCTGTTAATGATGGTTAACTAGACAAATTTTAATTTGAAATCTACAGAGTTTAGTCCAAATTCAATAGGATTTTAAGATTATTTTGTCTGACACAAAAAGCGCCTAGTCATTGTTAATTTAGGTAAAATACATTATTGCAACTCCTCTGATTTTTTTCCACAGTGTTCAACTTTTTTACCTGAATTTGTATCAGGACAACATACAATAAACTCTCTTTTGCTTTGAATTGAATGTACTGAGTTTGAGGATGGGATTAGGTTCAAAACTGGTCTAGAAGCTGTATAGCCAAAAAAATATAAGATCACAGGCAAAAGCTAAAAATATAATGTCTAAATGTCTGGTAAACATTCTTTTCCATAAACTAAGTGACTTCCCATTTGACCTTGAGTGCTAGGCTGACAGTGGGGCAAAAAAAAGGAAGAGGTAAAACTATCCTGTGCACAATGACATGATCAGTACACCAGTGTCTAGACTGCTCCTGGAGGCTCTGTGGAGAGCTAAGAATCATGGAATCAGAGAATCATAGAGTGGTAAAGTGGGAAGGGACCTCAAGGATCATCTAGTTTCAACCCCCTGCCATAGACAGGGACACCTCCCACGAGCACAGGTCACTCAAGGGCTTCACTGGTCTGCAGGTGGGATCTGAGGAGAGCAGAGCAAAGGGGCACAATCCCCTCCCTTGCTCTGCTGCCCACACTGCTCTTGCTGCAGCCCAGCACACAGTTACTGTCTGGGCTGCACTCACACTCCAGCCTCATCTTGAGCTTTTCATCACCCCACCCCCCCAGGGCCTTTTCCTCAGGGCTACTCTCAGCCATTCCCCACCCAGCCTGGAGTTGTGCTTGGCATTGTGCCGACCCAGGTGCAGGACCTTACACCTGGCCTTGTTGAATGTCCTGAGGTGGGCCTGGGCACAGCTCTGCACCCTGTCCAGGTCCCTCTGCAGGGATCCCTACCCTCTAGCAAGTGACTGTGCCACACAGCTTGGTGCCATCTGCACTCTTGCTGAGGCTGCGCTGATTCCTCTGTTCATGAGGAATTGCTTCTTGGCCTTTCGGCTAAGATCAAGTGTAGCTTAAATGAGACAAATTCATTCAAACCTAGTGCTTAGGTCCATTGTACAGAGATTCCAAAACCTGATTCATTCTATTGCTTCATTTTGACACTGGCTTTGCCTACAAGGAAGTGTCAAAATATGAGACTCTGCTGCAATAGTATGTGAGACTTTGTAAATATCAGGCTAAAAAACGTGGGCAAAATGACATAGAATGAAAAATTCTGGCACAGTATCATCTGCACTACACTGAGGCAAAGCTTATTGCATTCCAAAACTGATATCCAAGGAAATACTTGTCCACCTCTAATTATTTGTCTTCAGAGTTCATTTCAAACAGTCCTCCAAGACTGCTGAGTCTTTTTTTTTGTTTGTTTTCAAATGAGAAACAGAAAACTCCAACATCTGATGTTTTTACCTTTTCTTAAAAAAAAAAAAAAAAAAAAAAAAAAAAAAAAAAAAGAAGGTTTTTTTGGTTTTTGGTTTTTTGTTTGTTTTTTTTAAAGCCATTCAGAAAAGGTAATGTCATAAAACACTTGGAGCAAAGTTTTCAGATGCAGCCTTCTTTCAACCTGTTTGTTTTTTTTTTTTTTTTTTTCCATAGGTGATCCTGGATGGATATATTTTAAACCAATTTGAGTGATACAAGAGGCAAACTTGTTCCTTTTACATTCAAATATATGCTTCACAAGGTACAACTTCATTCTTTCATCTCTTTTATGATTTAGTCATATTTTATTGAAATTTTGTCAGTGTTTCTTAGTCACAGCTCCTGCCAAGCGTGCTCGAGAAGCTGAGATGAGAGGTTGAAAGAAATGTGACTGAACAGAATTTTAACTAGGGACAGACAAATATCAGATGGTTTGTTTCATATTGTGAAGCAAACTACCTGAATCTACCATCTCTTTGAAGAGTTTATCCAAGCATTAATGGAGCCTTCAGTCTGACTCCACAGTGGTACTCAGACTTACAGAGCAGAAGGTATCTCAAGCTGCGCTGAATAATTTTGAGTAACAATAATATTTTCAAAATAATGAGTAATTAAAGTGTGTATCTGACATTCTGGTGGTGCTGCTGGATAGCACACAAGGACTAAGCCTTCTGAAAACCTTCCCACTGCCTGTATTTCTGGTCTAGGCAAATCTAAACACTTGTGCTCACAGCAGTTCTAAGAGTGGAAGTGAATTTTTAATCCTCTACTAAGCAGCAGGAAAGTCAATCTGCTTCAAGAGTAGAGGTACAGGAAAGAAAAAAACCAGCATGGTTATCTGAATATGAAATCTTTTTGTAATGGAGCTAGCTCACATCATCATAAAAATTGCTGACATTGAGGATAGGTGTTTAAAAAAAAATCCCTTGTGAAACAGTAGATATATTACTGATGCTTTGTTGGTCTCAATTAATTGTGGTGGTGGTAAAAAGCAGTTTAAAGTGAAGAGCAAAGAGAGGAGAATCAAGTATTTGCATAAAATGTGGAAACGTTAGGAATTCTCTGGATGGAATTGATGTTTGCAGTATATTAAATGCTTCACAATGTGATAGTTTCAGTCAGTGAAGAAGCGGGTTTTATTTAATTTATTTTACATTTGTAGTAGTATGGTAACTATGAGAATTAGATTGTTTTGGGAAAGATTCATGTACTACAAAGGTGAACTTTTGTATGAGTGAAAACTGGCTTCATATGACCTTATGTATTGAACACAAGTCCTATGGGAATGGCTGAAGGAGCTGAGGTTGTTCAGCCTGGAAGAAGGGAGGTGAAGGGGAGACCTCATCACTCTATACAACTACCTGAAAGGAGATCATCGTGAGGTGAAAGTTACCCTATCCTCTCAGCTGACAAGTGATAGGATGAGAGGAAATTTCCTCAAATTGCCCCTGAGGACGTTTAGATTGGATAGAAAAAAAAAATTCTTCACCAAAAGGGTCATCGGGCACTGGAAGAGGCTACCCAGAGAAGTGGTGAAGTCACCACCCCTGGAGGTATTTAAAAGGTGTGTGGGTGAGGTGCTAAGTGACATGGTTATGGTTGGACTCAATGATCTTAAGGTCTTTTGCATCCAGGTGATTCTATGATTCTGCTGAAAAAATACTGAGTAAGCATCATTGGTGAGACTTTTATCAATGCAGAAATCAATCAGGTTTTTAATTGCCATTACGAGTTCATCTCATAAGACATCTAGGTTCTGCTAAAATGTACCTTATTTTGTAAAGCACATTTAACATTGCACAGAGAACTTGCATCTCCTAACTTTCAAGTGTGTCATTTCACCATTTACGTAACACTTAACATTGTCTTGATGCAGCCCAGGACTTGGGTGGTGCAGCTCAGGTAGACAAGTCCTGGGCTACAGCAAGAGCAGTGTGGGCAGCAGGGCAAGGGAGGGGATTCTGCCCCTTTGCTCCGCTCTCCTCAGACCCCAGCTGCAGTCCTGTGTGCAGCTCTGGAGCCCCCAGCACAGGAAAGACATGCAAGTGTTGGAGTGGGTCCAGAGGAGGACATGAAGATGCTGAGAGGGCTGCAGCAGCTCTGCTGTGAGGACAGGCTGAGAGAGTTGGGGCTCTGCAGCCTGGAGAAGAGAAGGCTTCCAGGAGACCTTGGAGTAGCCTTCCAGGATCTGAAGGAGGCTCCAGGAAGGCTGGGGAGGGACTATTGAAAAGGTCTTGCAATGCCAGGACAAGGGGAATGGGTTTAAACTGGCAGAGGAGAGATTGAAAGTGGATGTTAGGAGGAAGTTGTTTGCAGTGAGGGTGGTGAGACACTGGCACAGGTTGCCCAGGGAGGTTGTGGCTGCTCCCTGCCTGGAGGTGTTGAAGGCCAGCTTGGAGGAGGCCTCGAGTGAGCTGTGCTAGTGGGAGGTGTCCCTGCCTGTGACAGGGGGTTGGAACTGGATGATCTTTGAGGTCCCTTCCAACTTTACCATTGCATGATTCTATACATTCTATATTTTTTTAAAATACAAATTCTACTAGTATTTATTTAATATTTAATTATTACATCCTGACAATCTATTAATTATATTTATTGATTTTTTTGTAAATAAAAATGTAATTAGTATTTATTTATGTTTATTTATCAAATTATTATAATTTAGTAACTATATATATACATATTATACAAATATAATAATTAAATTTTACTATTATAATTTATTAACTTATTATAAGTTATATTTATATTTATTTTAAAAATAACATTTATTTTATTTTTATTAACCTGCTGGAGTCCTTTCTTAGGTATCACATTACAACTTTCTCTTCACTGGAGGACCTGCAATTTCCATAGACATTTATTTTTAACTTGACATTGCTTTTACATTGCAACCAAAGATTAACCAAGGCAGTTCAGGCTTTTTTTCCCAGCTTGATTCTTTTGGATGCTATCTCATCAGTAGCACAGTCTTGTAGATAACTCTTGGTGGTCTCATTCAGTGGCAGCTCTAATAGAGCTAGAAAATGAATGTGGGGTAGAACTATTCACAGATCCCTCGTCCATTACAGAACAATTTTTCAAACTATAGAGCACTTTGTAAGTCAAACAAAGTAGAATTATGGTTTAGTGAACTGCAATCCTGAGTGCGTTATGGTTTATTTTTCTGGTAAAAAAAAATAAACTATTACTTTGACTAATAACTCTCAAGGAATGCAGGAAAAGATTACTGTTAGATATTTCTTGCCAAAAGAAATTGATATGATACTCTTAAAGCACATACACACACACACACACACACACACACACAAAAAGGACCTGAATATACTGGTGCTGAATAGATTGTTAGGCCTGGCATGTGTCATTACTGTAAATCTTTCAAACATTCAGAGTGTAGGATAATCAGTTTCTTTTTTTTCTTCTTTTATTTTTTTTTCTGGAAAAGGTTTCTGCTAATCCTCTTTACACTCTGGGTTTGATCCAGCAAGTATCTCTAATTCTTATTGACCCAACTTCAGCAAGGACCACAGGAACTGAGCACTTTTCTGGCTGAACTCCTTTGGACAGGCTAACTGCAATTAAAAGTATGTGTGTCCTTTTCCTACACAAATGGAGAGAGAAGGAAGTAAACTTCTCATTTAGCACATAAATCCTGTCATGTCCAGTCCTAAAGAAAGAAATTGTGTCTCTGTAAAACTCATCAAAATTTATCTTATAGATATCTCTGGAGAAGACATTTTAGTATGTTCTTGTGCTTGTGAGATCAGTGAAGACAGAACAAGCCCCGTCAGAAGACATTTATTAGAAGTTTCTTTTCATCTTGAGTATCTTGAACAAATAGAGAGACTGAATTTTGTTATGAATAGTGTGATTTATAATTTTGCCTCTCTAATAAAGTTTTGCCAGTGTACCTCTCCACTCTCTTCCAATACAGTAAGCACTCAAGCGCTACTGAAATTTGGTAGGGATATTTATAGAATCATAGAAAGGTAAGGTTGGAAGGGACCTCAAAGATCATCCAGTTCCAACCCCCTGCCATAGGCAGGGACACCTCCCACTAGAACAGGTCACTCAAGGCCTCCTCCAACCTGGCCTTCAACACCTTCAGGGAGGGAGCAGCCACAACCTCCCTGGGCAACCTGTGCCAGTGTCTCACCACCCTCACTGTAAAGAACTGCCTCCTAAGTTCCTCCTCCCAATCTGACTGATTCAGGAGTCAAAACCTATTTTTTCTTTTAGTATTTTTTTTTTTTAAAGTAACTACAGGATTAAATTATTTCAGTAAACTGCTGATAAATGCTGACAGAAGAAGACATAGGTATTTTGCTAATGCCTGTATTCAGGGATGGTAGAAGAGGAAAAGAAAAATACAGAGGTTTCATGTATAAAATATCCACACTATAAATCATAGAGTGCTAGGTATTACTACCACTTTCCCCATGCACATGTAGAAGATTCCCATGAATTCTGGGAGACCAGATTATTCTCCTGTATGAACACAAGAGGTGAACACTACAGAGAAATATTGCATCTTCTCTTTTGTGCATGCAGCATTTGTACAGTAATGTTTACAAAATAAACACCAATCGACGTAAACAGAAAGAAAATTCCTCAGGTTTCAGTGACGCTTAGTAGTCTTGGACTTGCATGATTAGAAGATATGGCCCTGATCCAGCAAAGCCTTTGAAGCATGTTTCACTTCCACCCTGCAGCTTGTTCCTCTGAAGTGCTACATGCATAGTTAAAGCTAAGCATGTACTTAACTCGAGATCTTTACTAGATTGAGGCCCATGATATTAAATGGAGAGTGTAAAATTTCCTTAGAATTGCAGACCACAGAGAAATATGAAGAATCTTAATGACCCAACCACTTTCACAACAGAGTCTACAGCTCGTGTGGTCTGCTGTAAAGTTACACAAGCCAAATTTTCCATTGCAGGCTAAGTATTTATAAGTGAAGTTTCAAATGCTATTATTAAAACATCAAAGTAAAGTTATAATTGTCAGTTGTTTACAGAAAGGTTTGAAGTAACTACAGCAAATATTTGTTGTCTTAAATCTCAAGTTTTATCCACCAGCTTTGTTACTATACCGTATTGATTGCCAAGGTTAAAGCATGGCTGAATATTTGCACAGGAACAATGTTGTCTTCTTTTGGCAGGCTGAATCCGTGAACTGATTACCTCTGTTTGAAGAAACAGTAGTACAGTGCTTTAAATTGCAACCTTCATAAATACCTTCACGTAAACAGGAACCTCAAAATCCTAAAGCAAACAAAAACATGATTATATGTACAGCAATAATACCCTTATCACAGTTGGATAATAAATACAATGGATAGTAAGATTTGAATAGTGTAACAAGAGTGTTTATAATAAGATGATTAGAGCCAAAATGCCATGGCTCTTTCACAGATTGCTTCCTGAGCATACTAAACTGTTTGTCACTTAAGGACTTTGGAACAGTTTCTAGATCATTCTTTCATCAAAGCTACTTTTGGAATAAGCACATATTTCAAACTAGCAATGGTGATAGAGTGTAACATGACTTGAAGACAAAAATATGTTCAGAGACAAGGACAGTAGAAGGTTTCAGTTCAACAAGACTTTCTGCTTTAATGTCATACTATGTACTTCAGTTCTCAGCCCCTAATCTTTTCCCGTTATTTGCAAGCCCAGTCAACACAAATTTTACCTTATCACAGAATCACAGAATCACAGAGTGCTGGGAATTGGAAGGGACCTTTGGAAATCATCTAGTCCAACTCCCCTGCCAGAGCAGGTTCACCTAGAGCAGGTCGCATAGTATTGTGTCCAGGTAGGCTTTGGATGACTCCGGGGATGAAGACTCCACCACCGCTCTGGGCAGGCTCTTGCAGTGCTCCACCACCCTCACTGTAAAGAAGTTCCTCCTCATCTTTAGATACTTCATATGCTCAAATTTGTGTCTGTTACTTTTTGTCCTGTTGTTTGGCACCACTAAAAAAAGACTTGCCCCATCCTCCTGCTACTGACCCTCTAAGTATTTAAAAGCATTAATAAGATCCCCCTCAGTCTGCTCTTCTCCAGGCTAAAAAGCGCCAGGTCACTCAGCCTTTCCTCGTAAGACAGAGGTTCTGGTCCCTTGATCACTTTTGTAGCCTTTGTTGTACCCTCTCAGGCAGTTTCTTGTGCTCGAACTGTGGAGACCAGAACTGGACACAGTACTTCAGATGAGGCCTCATCTGGGCAGAGCAAAGGGAGAGAAGAAATTTCCTTGACCTGCTTGCCACACTCTTCTTGATGCATCCCAGGTGTGCTGGTTTAAGGCTAATTGGAATATTTTAATGAAAGAAATTAAATCATTCACTGTGAAAAGAAAATAATAGTGATTTCTATATCACCCACTGGTTCTGCTTAGAGACATAAATAATCATAACAATAACAAACTCTCTCACTTCCTTGGTCTCTGTGCCTGGCTGCCTCTTGCCTTCACTCTCTGCATGAAACCTGTGTAACTTGATCTAATAATTTCCTTCTAACCCCTTGGTATCTCTGGCATCTCACCCCTGCTTATCTACGAATTAATCATGTAAGCTTTCAAATGAGAGTTTATTTTGGTCATTTCTGAGTTAACAAGGGGTGGGAAGAAGGAGGGATTTGGTTGGGAACCCACTTGAGCCTTGTTGCTGTTTAGGAGGGGTTTTGAATTTCTGTATTACTTCTACCTTGTATAACAGTAAATATCTGTGTATGTGTATAATAGTGAATATCTGTGCATGTATATGTTTGTAAATATGTGCTGTGTTGTAAAAATATAGCTTCATCTTAACTTCCAACCATCTGAGCTAGTCTAGTGATTTGAAGTGGGGGGAGGGAAACTCCCGAACCACCACACTGGAGTACCATTGTCCTGTACTCAGCGCTGCTCAGGCC
>VWYK01113042.1:0-24441 GCA_013399775.1 Semnornis frantzii | reverse complement strand
AACTGTACTGCCTGTAGTTATTAGCTTTGTGGTGTGTAACAGAGTATAGAAATTCTGCTCATAGTTGAGCACGTGGATGTTAAGTAAATGCAGAAAGCATAAGAAGGATGCTGCAGTGCTGATCATGCAAAAGTGATGTAAATTATACATTTTAAGTGTATCCTTCTTAGGTTGCCATCCTCAGAAATAGCTTATATGTTAGTGCATGTTCCTTTGAGGCAGGTGACATTTGGGCAAAACAAAGTATTCACTTTTAAGTAGCTGCTTGTAGGAAAATGTTAAGTTAAGACACAATATTTTGCAGTTGCACCTCACAGAAAGTGGCTACTATGGAGCAACTTTAAAGGCCTTCAGTATACTTAGGTGGAGAACATTTGTGCGTCCATTGAATCTGTGTCAAATGCCTGGCTACCAAATTAGGATCTTAACTCCTGATCCAATGCTTTCTCATTTTTTGCTTATTCATAATGTACTAGTCTGAGTGGCCAGATGCTGAAAGTTTCGAGTCTACATGAACGTCTTGCTCCAAGATGAACAACAATTCTCTCAAAACACACATCTTCCCTCCTCTCCCCTCTAACCCAAGAATTTCCACCCTTACTATACTGGAAGACAAAGGGTTGAAATGGTATCATTTGTCTTCTGGGAAAAGGCTGGATATGAATGGATATGTGGTATGTTCATTTAAGAACACAGCAGTTTCTAAAACTTAATTCCATCAAATTTATTCCAGGTTACAAATACTAATTTCTGCTCTTTCTGAGTAGAGAAACAGCCAGTATTTTCTCTACAGTAGGTGCTTACTGTAAGGTATAAGCATGTAAGCACAACTAGATACAATGTCAGCTAAGTCAAGTCCCTTCCTTAATACTTACAGTTTTTCTTCCAACTGTGCTACTTTTCCTTTGGAATGCTCTAGATTCCTTTGCACTGCCTGCAGCTTCATTTCCATGTTTTCCTGCTTTGCAAGTGCAGTCTTTAAAAAACCCAAACAAATAAAAGACAAATATTACCAGCACAATGAGATTTAGTAATAAAAATCCATTGCCTAAGAGAATGACAAACTGAACTTAATTAATGTTTAATGACAGTGGTTGCCACTATGCTAACTGTGATTGAAAATATCCCTCTGTAAAGATACTAACCATTTGTTTAAATCACCACCACCACCCAAAACCCCACAAACATGTATAAGAGCTTCAAATTATAATTAGGACCACTGGTTTTCTAAGAAATTATTAGTTTAACCAACAGATTGATATGGTAACAGAATTATTTCTATGCTTCCTTACCCAAACTTAGATTTACTCTGCATATAAACAGCGAAATCAGGAACATTTGTTGTTTTCCTTTCTCTATTTTCACTCTTCAGAAAAAATAAACTACAGTGCTGAGGATAAAACCACAAGATCCACAGTTCTGTAGTAAACTCTTGATTGTGCAGTCCTGAACAGCTCAGAAGTGCAAATGGTCATACCTTTTCCTTAGCATCTCTCTTGTTTCTGAGCTTCATTAATTCCATGCATAAGCTGCTCATTTTCTTCTGCACACCATCTTCAGATAGCTTAGTAGAGAGAAATGCAAAACTGCTAAGCATAACTCCTGTGTATGAATTACTTCTCATACAATCCCTTAAATGCCTGCCCCTGCCCCGATCTCTACCTGACCTTGAGTTGGACCTTAGCAGGTCCCACTGTCTTTAGACAGATGCACACAAAGTCCCAAACCAGACACGTTCTATCCCTGTGCCATTGGAGGGGCACAGGGAATATGACAACTTGTGCAAATCAGCAACTCAAGCTTCCTTTTGCCCGGCAAGTTTAATAACAGCTAATTTGTCTGGATACCTTTGACTTCAGTACTTCATTGGTTCTTCTTAATTCCAGAAGCTGTTTTTTCAGGCATGCAACATTTGCCAAAAGAGATGTTTTCTCCTGAACTGCAGCACTCAGCTTGGCTTCAATCTTAACAAAATCCTCATCCAGAGCCATGAGTTTTTTATCCTGCTCTCCACGCTCTCTCACTAATGCACGGATCTAGAACAGAAGTATTTATTGCCTACCATTATTCTTCTTCAATAACACCATTACTTTATGCTTGTGGTTTTTACAAACTATTAACTTTCATTCAGAATATGTATCTTCACCTGTCATTCATGAAAAACTGTAACAGAAACACTACAATTCTCTATTATTACACAAGACAGATCTGCAGTCCTAGCATTTCTTCTGAGGTATTTTATGCTAGAGAGCCAGTGAAATGACTTGGAATAGTCTCAGCTTTAGCTTGCTACAGAAGCCAACTTTCTTGTATGGTTGTAGAACAGAAAGACAGAATGTGACATCTGAGACAGAAGGCACAGATTAGCGTGCAGAAGCCTCTATATTAGAGTGCAGTTGCCTCTAATTAATGTTGATTACTAAGCAAAAAACTCAAAATAATTTTTTAGTAAACCAGAACCTTTTTGGGGTAGAGGACATAGGACTTGGTTCTCTTTTTTTTTTTTTTTAAATCTTATCAGTCAGTAGGCATTACTGTAACAAACCAAATGCTTTCTGTGCACTGTGACACCTGATAAGCACTGCTCTGCAAAGAGCTGTTTGCAGACTGCTTGTACGCTCTATTATGCTAATACTAGTTTTACCAACTTGTATTTTTTGTCTGGTAAGCATAGGACTGTGCTCACAATGTATTCATACCTCCTTCTCCAGTGCCTTCTGTTTCTTTTTCTCTTTCATAAGCATAAGGTCTTTTGTAGACTTCCGGATCCCATTAGCTGGCTTTTGGAAACAGATGCATTAGAAATATTTAAGCTGATCTCTAGCTACATATTGGTGCAACAACAGTGAATGCCTTCATATAGACATTACTATTAAAGACACACAAAAAAACAAAATACATACCTACACAAGGCAGACAAGTATCAGGTTAGGATGGGTGTTAACTATACCTTCTCATAAGCATTACTCTGAATGGTCAGCTCACAACCATTGTGACAGGAAAGAGATGAACCACCCACTAAACTCCATACAAAGCACTCTAATCTCTTAAATTCTGCCCACTAACCTGTGGTTTATCTAACATCAGGAGTATTAGTAAACTAAATTAATGAGTCTGGGTTATCCTTTTTTTATGCATGTTAAGCTATGCATCTTCAAACGTACACCAAGCTCTGAACCTGTATACACAGTATCATCCCCTCGGTCTCTTTTTACCGTTAGGTTTCTCCTCTGCCCTATTGTGACGGTTTGGGAGTTCCCCGCCCCCCCACACTTTAAAATGACCCAGACTAGATCTCAGCCAGACTGGAAGTTAAGAGATGAAGCTATATTTACAGCTCAGCACAATATATACAAGCAAATATATACACTATATACAGGAATATTTACAGAAATATACAAGTTTAAGGAAATATAGACACACAACACCCCTCCCAGAAATCAGAGACCCCAGGAGGGGCTCCCAACCACCCTTCCACCTTCTCCCCACTCCCACACCTTACCCCAAGGTTTGGCTTATGCGCAAGGAGGATCGGCTGGGGAGGATTAGAAGAAAAGTGGTTAGTGAAGTTATTCAACAGAGAGGAGAAGCCAGAGCTGCTAGCCCAAGACCCAAGCAGCAAGCAAGCCAGAAAGCAAGTCAGTCCCTCGTGACCCAGACTGCCAGCTCGAGAGACTCTTATCTTCTTTGTTATGGTTTCCTTATACCTAAACATCACAGCAAGCCTCTGAGTGAAGTAGACATCACCACTGTTTTCCTTCACAGCCTTTAGTACAATTTTTCTCTATTAAAATATTCCAATTAGCTCAAACCAGCACACCTATCCACCATATGATAGCAGAAACATCATCTTCTTGGAAAGAAGCTGCCATGCCCTAACTACATAGTGAGCAAGAGGCAAAAAAACCACCAGCACTGTAACACTAAAGACATGAGGCCACTGTGTAGTCCCAAGTAATCATCAAGTGATTGCCAAAGATGCTGTAATTTATTTTTTCATCATTAATTACTAAGGAATACAGGGACAAGGTGTTTCATATTTAATCGGGTAGGTTAACAGTAATTGCACAAAGGGTCCACAGGATTTAAACAGAGGCTCAGCTAGAATTGAAAACAGAGTTACAGGCACAACAGAAGGTTCTTACTGTTAACCCGACGGATGCAAATCTCCTTATAGTTCCAGGAGTAGTTACATTCTTATCACTGTTCATATTTGTCTCACCTGCAGAAGGACGCAGAAAAGAATGGTCAAGTAAGATTGTGCATGGATGTGCACAGCAAGGGAAATTTAGCCAAACTGGATTTTTCATATAAAAGACAGAATGCCACATGAGTATAAGACTACCCACTTCACAACATAATGCTAGGTCTTGCTGCAGTCAGGCAATCCAATATCAGTCACATCAGCACTTAGCAGATTTTAGAGAAAGAGTGCCTGATAGCTGCCAGTTTGGGGAATGTAGCTGCTGTCAAGTTCCTCCCCACCATCCAGATCCCTGGTAACAGTTTTCAGCTGGTAAGGCTTTTTTAACTCTGATGACTTGAAGCTGGTGACACATAGAAGTTTAAAAAAAAGAGGCAAAAACACCCCAAACCCCACCAATAACATCAGTTTCAGTTCTCCTTCCCCCTATAAATACAGTGGGTTTACAACACTGTTAATCAAGTTAAAAACTGATTTACATATACAATACTGCAAGGCATCTTACTAGGAGTGTATTAACTTCCATAAAGAAAAAAACCAAGCGATTTGAGGATATTATGAATGCTCAGTGGTGAAAAAGCCAGTCTGAAGCAAGAAAAGATAAAAATTTAACTTAGTTTTAAAACATCTTCTTCCAGTTTAGAAAATAATACTTATATATTAAGGAATGCCAATTCTCTTCCAAATAATTACGTTACAAACTCTTTTCAAAAAGTTTTTTTTTTCCTCTCCACAAAGAAACCATTTTAAGGTAAACGCAATCAGAAACCAGAAGGCTACAAATGCTTCACACAATTATCATTACAGCCAGGCGCTGTGAAGTCCAGTACATGTTTAGCTACTTGTGTATGCTTTCTGGAAGGGAGGATAACTTCCCTTAACGTGAGAATGGGTGATGGCGGCATTCAGCTGGAGCCAGAGAGTCGTTGCAAACCGTCACACTAGCAAAAACTCTCAGTAGCCACGCTTCAGTTACGACTAGTTCCGTGCTTTTCTCGTGTAGTTCTGCACTACGATTTCAGAAACTAGATCACCATTGCTTCGCTTGCTACTCGCACATATATACATGCTCACTGGTATATTCAGTAGCCGTTTAACCCTCTATCGAGGAAGAGACCCCTCTGACAGCTTAGACTAGTGACCCTCAAACACACCGCAACACGGTAGCTTCCCTCACAGCAGGCCACAGGCACGCCGGGGTAGCCGCAAGCCGGTTCCCCCCTTCCCCCTCTCACCGCGAAGAAGGGCTTTAAGCTGCCCTGCGCACGTACCGGAGCTGCGGTCAAAGCGACTGAGCGGGGCGTTGCAGGAGGCCATAGCAATGGACATAGAATAGACACACACCGAACACCCCGCGCCCGTCTCGGCGTTCAAAGCCTCCAACGGCCACCACTGCTTGGGAGGGCAGCCAATCGCCTTTCCCCGTTCGATCTCGATCAGCCAATCAGTATCCCCGCAGGGCCGCCCCTGCGCTGTGCCCGGGGTGACTTGCGCGCCTGTGTAGGGCTTTCACGTCCGGGGCTGGTGGGGCGGAGCTTAGGTTGCCGTTTCCCATGTCGGCTCCTTTCGAGGAGCGTAGCGGGGTGGTACCCTGCGAGACACCCTGGGGCCGCTGGTACCAGACCCTGGAGGAGGTGTTCATCGAGGTACGGGTGCCGCCGGGCACCCGGGCTAAGGACGTCAGCTGCAGCCTGCAGAGCCGGCACATCGCGCTCTCCGTGCGGGGCCAGGGGGTGCTGCAGGTACTGGCCGCCTGGCAGCAGCGGGGCGGGGGTCCGGGAGCTGAGAGCGATGGAGAGCGCCGCATTGTGAGGGAAAGGAGCGGAGGGCTGGCGACCCGCGCCCGGTGTTATTTAGGGAAAAGGGCAAGCCGCTGCGCGCGTCCGGTGCCGTGAGGAAAGGAGCTGGAGGACAAGCCGCCGCGCCCTGTGCTGTGAGGGAAGGGCATGGAGAGCAAGTCACCAATCGCGCCAGGCAGTTTTAGGGAGAGTTGGGCGGGCCAGGTCAGGATGGGCCGCTAGCCGCGCCCGGCGGTGTGAGGGAGAGCTGGGAGGGCCAGGTCAGGGTGAGCCCCGAGACCCCAGCCGCGCCCGGCACGCAGGGCCTCGGGGCGCCGGTGGCTGCCGTCAGCGCCACTGCCTCCTCAGGGGACCTAAACACTTCCCAGCCGTGTTGCGCTTTTATTTTGTTTTTTTCACTACGTACGATGGGAAAGAAACAGGTCTGTCGAGCTGCAGGGGCTTTTGAAAATAATAGAACAAAGAACAAATTCGTGTGGATGCGCATTCATCATGTCATAATTTGGGCAGTATTTGAGTGTGTAGCCTCACTCGCTGCTGAAAGGCAAAAGCAGGTTTATTTTCACATTGGTAATGAGCAGCTCTTTGTGGCATAAGGCGGGTAGCTGTATGTTACCCTTGGCAGAAACACCAACGTTTTCGTGACAAGTCCAGTAAAACTGGCATTATCTTCTGAGAAACGCAGGCCCTTTCAGGGAACTGATACTGAAACAGTCACAGGTATCTTTATTAAACACTTCATTTAAAAAAAAAAGTAGTTCCAAGTTGTATAACAGAAAATAATTCTTAAGTAGCTTGTGTGCACCCTTATATTTATTGGGTCAGACCACCCTATACGTTCTCAGTAGGTAAGTTGGCAGTAAAACTTGATTCAGTCTGAACTGGATACCGAAGAGTTTTTCCTGTTGTAATGTTGTACATGTCTTTTACAGGGTAAACTTTTTGACTCTACAGTAACTGATGAAGGAACATGGACATTAGGTAATAATCTACAATTGAAATGTCATTACGAGGGTGATGGAACTTAATCAAAATATGCTACAAAAGAGTTTATACAGGCCCCCTCCCCTTTTTTTTTTTTTAAATGGGGAAGATTACTTTCTTTTCTGTACATAGCTGTGTGTAAAATACAATATTGTTGCCAGACTAAAGAACTGAGATACTGTGTAAACCCCAGATATTAAGGTTAACAGGAAAAAAGTCAAGGTCCCTTCCAATCCCTAACATTATGCGATTCTGTGTGTGTGTGTGTAATGTATTGCCTACAGGCATGCCATCTGTTTAAAAGAAGTTGAATATTCTTCCAGTGTGTTGCTAAAATTTAGTTCTGGCTTTTTATTGGTAATAGCTCACATAAAGCCAGAGCTGTATATATTAATAGATTAAGTAAACCTTTTCTTTGTTATAAACCTTTCTAAAAGGATACTTTATCTTTACAATACAATTATATATGAACTGTGTTTTAATCCCTTAAAAAAGCATTAACATTTTGCAGGCCTGAAAGGGGAGAGATGGCTATATAGGCTTTCTTTACATCAGCCTTTCTGTTTCATGTTAATGTTAATTTGTCAATAAACCTGTCATTGACACAAAGAATTTAAAGTCCTTGACCAAAAAAGGTCGTGCTTGTTAATGATGAATTCAGCAGAACAACAAAATTGACTAGCACATAGGACTGAGTTTAAGGGTTGTTTTACGTGTCTGTTTTCACTCAACAGAAGACAGGAAGCTGATACGAGTTGTTCTAATGAAGACAAATAGAGATGCTGGAAATTGTTGGACGTCTCTGTTAGAAAATGAATATGCTGCTGATCCTTGGGTACAGGACCAGATGCAGAGGAAGCTTACGTTGGAGCGATTCCAAAGAGAGGCTAGTTAAAAGACCATAATTACTGCTTGTGTTTTGCTTTTGCAGAGCTTTCAGGAACGTAACTCCTGAGGAGAATTGTTCTGTCTAGCGCCATGGGAATGCATAATGTAGTTTAGTATACATAAAATGATTAATAGACTTTTTCTGTGTACTTCCAAGAGGTCATTCTGTTCATTGTCTGTGTGAAGGTTTTGCAAAAAGTTGAGTTTGTGTGGGTGTATTGGTGGTTTAGGATTTGTTGCATAATACTGACAAGTTTTAAGTTAGACTACACATCATTTGCATTGTTATCTAGAATTAAGATGTAGCAATGTTTACAACAAACTTATGACATCAAGTTCTGACTGCAAGCTTCAGTACCTGAAGGGTGCCTACAAGAAAGCTGGGGAGAGACATTTTAAACGGGCTTGTGATAGGATGAGAGGAAATGGATTGAAGCTTGAGGACAATAGGTTTAGACTGGATATTAGAAAGAAATTCTTTGTAAGGATGGTGAGATGCTGGAACAGGTTGCTCAGGGAGGTTCTGGATGCCCTTTTCCTGGAGGTGTTCAAGGCCAGGTTGGATGAGGCCTTGAGCAACCTGGTGTAGTGGAAGGTGTTCCTGCCCATGGCAGGGGGAGGGGAACTAGTTGATCTTTAAGGTCCCTTCCAACCCAAACCATTCTGTGATTCTGTTAAATATATTTGTTTGTAACATTAGATGATGTAGAATAGTCATCTGGAAAATACTTTCTTTGACCTTTTATTGAAACTGCTTAGTTTGCTTTGGTCACCATCACTGTGCAACTGTTGCTCTATGTGTCTGCAGAGCTGTAGCATTAAAACTTCTTACCTAAGAAACAGCTCAATCATCATAGCCTGCAACAAAGAATATTGTTATGAAAGTTGATATCCAGCATGGCAGGTACTTAGATTTTCAATTAGTAATTTCAAGTGAAGTCAGAAGGCTTTCTTAAACCTTCCATAGTATGTCTTTCCTGCCATATCTCACTGCTTGCCAAGTTGAGCCTAGCATTACGAAGTCATTTCAGCAGTAGGTAACCAGATGACAATTCAAGGTTTATTTGTTGATGCATTTTCCAAGAATGTCAGTGCCATGACAAATGAATAATTGTTATTTCCTTATTGCCATGTCAGAATATTAATAGAAACCGTTTGGAGGCATTTTGTTTCTTAATTTTTAGTTATTTATTACGAGTTACTGATCCGTTAATTTTTTTTTTACTTCCATCAGAACCCTGGATTTGACTTCAGCGGGGCAGAAATTTCTGGAAATTACAGCAAAGGAGGACCAGACTTTTCTAGTCTTGAAAAATAAACTTTTTATCCGGGTCCCATGAGAGGAATTGCACTTTACACTTAAGGACTGGAATCATGTAATTGAAGTCTTCAGTGATCTCTTCAACAGATTGTGGTCAAGTAATTAATTACTCCAGTGAAGAGAAAGATCTCTTCCAGTAGAACAAAGACAAAGTGTTAACAGCTGATTTATAAGCTGTGATAAATTTCTAATACTAAGGGACAAGTGCCAGAGAAAGTTGTACACACAACCCCCCTCGTCTTTTATCACAATGTTTAGAGTTTGTTTTGTTTAAACATCACAGTAAACTAATCAGTTTTATATATATACCATTTATCTTTATGCAATAATACCTTATTGAAGATTAGATGTTGTAAACAAGATAGTATTTCCTCTTAACTTGGCAGTGGGAAGGACATTAAGATGCTTACAGCTACACTTTCCCCCATGGCAGCCCTCTGAGAACTCAGAAATGTCATTCTAAAAAAGCTGTTTAAAATACAGAAACTGCTGTATCTTACCTTAAGATTTTACAATCCACTTTGCTAATATAGCTACCAGGTAAGCAATACTAGAAAACTGAAGGGTAGTATCAAAGTAATATATAAGTAATATTGGATATAAATAATTTTCTATGTTAATGTAATACAGAGTTTCAGTGTAAATATTTGAAATTTTGAAAAAAAAGAACATAGTAACTGCTAAAAGGAATAGGAAATCTCTAAGTGGGAAATGGTACCTTACATCTATTCATCAGCATCATATAGCACTATGTGTTTGTGATGCATCTAAGAAACTATAGATGTTCTTCTAGATTTTAAACTTAGCTAGTGCATGATCCAGTATTTTGCATGTGTCAATTACATATCAAGAATTTTCTGCTCACCATTAAGGATGCAACAGAGAAATGTTCCAGCCACAGTATTGTACAGGATGAAAGCTGTGTCAAACACACTAACAGGAAGAAAACATGATTGTCAACTCCTGTTGTATTCCGAACACTAAAGCTACTGCCTTTAAGGAAGTCCAAAGCAGAAGTCTCACTGGAGATAAATTGCCAGCAGCTGTCCCATCATACTGGTGAGCCTCATTTCTGAAATTGGATCACTTGGCATATGGCAAAAATAAATAAATAGTTGAGGGAGAATGCTTTCATTGTAATTACATCCTCCCCTTCTCGTTGCAAGAGCAACTGTTAACACTCCTAATGTACGTGTTCTCCTCCTGCCCTGTTATCTTCACAGAATGTAAAGTAAGGCCATACGCTGTTTGGGCTGCAGAGAACTTCCCTGACTATGCAAAGGAAAATGATTTATTGAATGTGGCTTTATGGCTGAGTTTTATATCTTTGTTGTGATCCTAGTACAGGAGGTGGATGGTATAGTTAAGAAATGAGACTGCTGCAGAAGTAATTGAAGACAAAACAGTTAATGTTCCATCAAAATGTTAAAGTACTATCCAGTGAAACAGTTACGTTTTTTTTTTTCATTAGAATAGATTGAGAGGTGATTCTGCCATGTTGCTCTGTAAGACCTCACCTGAAGTAGTGTGTCCATCTCTGGACCCCTCAATACAGGAAGGACATGGGTCTGATGGAATGGGTCTGTAGAGCCACAGTGATCAGGGGGTTGAAACACCTGCTGAGGACAGGCTGGGGAGACCTAATAGAGGCCTTCCAGTACCTGAAGGGAGCCTCCAAGACGGCTGTGGAAGGCCTTTTTGCTCAGGGAGGTACCAGAAGGCACATCCTTGCAGCTACTCAAGGTCAGGTTTGACAAAACTGAGCAGCCTTATGTAGTGGATGTTCTTGTGGACTGCAGGGGCTTGGACTAGATTACAGTTGGAGGTCCTTTCCAATCTGAACTACACTATGGAAGTCATTTTATATAGGCTTCCTAACACGACCTTTTATAACAAGAAAGAAATTACTCAGTCAAGCACTTTTCAATGTTTAATTGAAAGGTACATATCTTAATATGAAGGCATGACTATCAGAACTGCGCACTGTATCTTCTCCATCTCTCCCAGCAGGCTGTTCACACCTTTGTCCAAATCGCCTGTATGCTTTCCTCAGGCCAGCACAGAGAGCACCAGGAGATGCAAAACCTCACTGCAGGCTACAGAATGCAACCACTCCCATGTGTTCAACAGGAGGCTTGTTTGTCCAGTAGAGTGCTTTGGTATGAAGTCTTCTGTGAGAAGTTTAACTAGTTTGAGATGTGCAAAGAATGGTTTCTTCCTCAGCTGTTACCTTAAAGGGGAAAGGGTTGGTTGGCTAACATCTAAGCCCACACTCTACTCAGAATACTCTGATCTCTCCTTCATTAAGTCAGTTTATCTGAATCCATTAGCAGCCTATTCTCCCAACACCTCTATTCATCTTACATACAATAATACATTCTTATTATTCACTTGCTTGTTAGCACCAGAAGCATGGCCTCAAGCACCTGCTCATCAGAAAAAGCTCCATTTCACAAAGCTTACCGTTAAAGAAATCAGAGTGGAAGCAGTCTTCAGTGTTTTTCCAGATTGCTCCTACATTCAGGCCAAGAGGGGACATTTAGCCTCACACCTCTTCAGCATCAGCATTTAACCCTTACACAGTGAAACCTGGGGAAACTTGGATTTTGAGCAGATGACCCAGCACATTCCCTCAGCCTCTGTCAGGTATCACAAAGTTTTTACACACTGAAATAATTTGTAATCCCAGTTAATAACCCAGCCTCAGTAACAGCGGTGTAATAAAAGGTAGTCAATAAGGCAATGAAATCAGGTTGCTCTTTTCTCCTGCTCTGCTTGATGTGTTGAGTGGGTATCATGTTTTTAAATGTCTGTGGTGGCCAGTGGCTGGCCTAGGAAGGGCATGTGGATATGTGATGGTGCCTAAACAGCATGTCAGGTGGGCTGACAGGCATTTGCTGTTGTCATCAACAAAGAGTGGGATTAGTCTTTGAGACAGTGCAGCACTGTGGTACTGCACATGATGTTTTCCCTTGTGTCACAGTCTTTAGAAATTGAACTAGTTTGTTAAATTAAACCTGTAATTCAGCACCTGCAGGTAGTTAGGCTACACAAGCTGCTCTACAATCTAAGGTGTTAAAATTCCTTGTATCAGTAGCACTGCATTTTAGTAAACGGTCTAACAAGATTGAAAACTGACACAGAATAGTGTTGTAATCATCATGAAAAGAACGTATTTGCTAGAAGGTTCTTTAGTCTGAAGTGTTACATGTTCTTTCCATGAGCTGAATACTTCATTATTAAGATCATGTTTCAGACTGGTTTGCAATTATGCTTATGTCTGTTGACAGTCTCAGGATGGTTCCTCATTTTATTGTACTCCTGTAAAACAACAAAAAAAACCAAATCAAAACAAACAAAGGGCTTTCTACAAGAGACAGAGCATCAGACTTGAATATAGCCAAACAGCAAGGCAGCTGTTAAGGGAAAATATGTAGCCTTCAGAATGAGAAGTCTAGATAAGTAGATCACAATTTCTACAGAGTTAAAAAAACCTCTGTAACATGAATAACTAAACTACAGTTTTAGACCTTACTCTATAACAGTTATACATTTAAAACTGCATTAAATGCTTCCTTCTAAATAACTATTATAAACTAATTCTAATAGGCAAGAGTTTCCTCTTAGCTGACTCTTTTCAGGATAGGGGTAAGCCAGGTTTTTTTCCTCATCTTTTTACTGTTTTTATTCCACATTTTAGTTTTTGTGAAGTCCCAGTGTCTGAAGAATGCATTCTGCTCCCACAGCACACCAGAGGATCAGCTCTTTCTCCAACATTCATATACTAGGTTACCACTTTTTCAGGTATAGCAGTGTGCTCCAGGATGAACAGAACAAGGCCTACTACATTTATGTTACTTGTCTCTAAGAGGTTACTTATACAGAATAAGAAACTTTGAGGTAGGTAGCAACCAATTACATCTGTATTATCAGAAGCTGAATTTACAGGAAGTTACCTATTATGAGCTGGTCTCTGGGATTGTAGGGAGGTGTGTTATCCTGTAATAGCTATGTTTAAGCTGACGTGCTGTACGCCCAGACACAATCCATTTCAGTTTCTGGACATTTGGTTTGGAACACTTGCTTGAGGAATATTCTGTAAGGCACTTCAACACCAGTTCCTTCCAGAGGGTCAGATCTCTGTTGTTTATCTAAATGGTAAGACAGAATGTCACATGTGAATAACTCCTGAAATTCTTACTTCATACATGTACTTTCAATTTCTTCACATAAGATAAGATAGGAAACCAAATGAAAAAAAAAAAAAATAGGCAACAGGAAAGCCACAGAAGAAATGCATGTGCCAACAGATCTCCCCCTTCCCTACTATGCAGGCCCTTGGCATGTATTTTTCTTCCTTCCTCTCCTGAAACTGTATCTATAGATACCTTAGAATGCAACTGCAGAAATTCCAATGCCTCTGTCAATTCCAGCAGCTTCTGTTCTTCTACTTCTAGTGCCAGAATAGACAGTGCCAAGACAGAAGGCTGGAAAGAGAGAATTTTTTTAAACACTGCTTTTTTAAGTTTCAGTAGTCTCGTTGTCTTTGAGCTTTCAAGACCTTGTTTACCTTGGCTTTAGAAAACATGATTCTGCAGTGACATGCCTTAAGCTGGGTCTCAAGTCTCTCAAAATTGAGGTATTTTCTCCTAGAATGAAAACAGATGAGTTAATATAGAATGCAAGCCTGATCAAGACAGCACCACCCTAGGAACTCAAAGCAGCAACAAAAAAATGTTCTTTATCTAAACAAAGGCCTCATTTGTCCTAGAAGTTATAGGGTTACAGTCAAGCAGGTGTTCAGTTTTGGTACTCTTAATGCCAAAAATAAATTTTGTGTTGCACTGGGGGAGCTGCCTTGTCAAAACAGGCTTACCAACAAGGAGTTTTTGTGCTTACTAGCACAAGGAATCTCTTTGTAAGTCAGATATTGAAACTTTTGCAATGTGGCAATACCTAGTGGAGCATAAGCCAAGATTTATTATACTATCATTACTGACCAAGTTTGGATTTTTTGACACTGAGAGCAACACTCTTTAGATCAATTTATACAAACATTTAAAATTAAAATAATGTTAAACCACCAATATTCCCATTTACAATAATTACCAATAAGAGAGAAAGTCTGTAGGTCTTTTAAGTATAGAAAAGCTAATCACTTGTATAATTTCCCTGCTTGCTTTTCTACTTCGGCTTCCTGGTTATATGCAGTCATAGCAAAACATGTATTAGGTATTTTACCTTTCACAGCTTAAATTCTCATGAATAAGGGAATGATATAGCTGTAGAAATTGGAAGGCTGTTGTAGCTTTAACTTTCCAGCACAGCTTCTCCAACACTATTTTCTCCATTCTCATCATATCAGAAACAGTGAACCTATATTGGCTTATTCGAATTAAATCAGTAGCTAGGGGAACATTTCTCTCTTCTTCTGATGCCTTCACAGCCAGGTAGAAGCAGCTGAGTCCAACACAGCCCAAGTGTTTAGGCTGCACCTAAAGAAAAGTAAACTGTTGTTACTTTCAAAGAGGAAGTACTTTGATCACCTGTTTCAACACGTAACTATGTAGGCATCAAGACATTTTAAGAAAAAATTATGGAGGGTAGAGGGTATTACATTCTTATTTAACTGAGAAGAGTGTTAGTCATTACACATTCTGCCTCATTCATCTAAGAAGTAAAATTGCAGAACAATACAGTTTGATTGAGGTAGAACTGGTTTATTAATGAGGTTCCATAATAACCTAATCAGGATCTTTAAGGACTTATTGTATATATTGGCTTATGAAAAAAAAAATATGCACATATACATGTACATATGTATATAATTTCTATATATATATATTTAGTCCATAAAATAGTCATTACAGTCCCTATTTTTACTCATTTGGGGCTCAGAAGCTTTTCAAATCACCATTTTCCATTTAGCTTTCTCATTTTTAACACACAAGGAAAATGAGCTTTTGTTCTTGGCCAAATAGTACAGTGGTAATCTTGTCTCATTAGACAATTAAAACCACCCCAGGTCAGCATGCCACAGACATGTAGTAGAATGGAGTGCTAACTAAATGCTTTACCAGATTCTAAGTGCTGAATAGCATTAAGCCTCTTGATAGACACAAGGCTCATGGTTAGGTTGAAGCAGCAGCAAAAGAAGATGTAATTTAAGGTATTCTTGTATATATGCAACAGGTAAGACAAGCTGTCTTGAGCTAGTCCATTAATATGGCCTGCATTTCCAAGCTCACAGGCATCCTCAAATTGAAACTGATGCCCTCTTTATTCTCCAGAGGCAACAGCTTTCTTAACAATACTAAAATCTGAACGGGGAAGATGGTTTTTTACCTCTTGTACAATCAGTTTCTGGAAAGAGCTTAATCTTTAGCCATTTAAATCCACAGTCTTCTAACTTACAATAAGAATAAAGCTGCAATGAGCAGAAGCTAATGACTGAGAGCTTATACTTACCTTCATTTTTGACAAGAATCTATCTAAGAAATTCACAGCAAGTGAAAAGGTCTCGGTGTGGAAGCCAAAGAACTGAGTTAAGCTAAGAAGATCTTTCACTTCAAAGTCTCGCAGCCTTGCAGTCATTCGGAGACCATTATCATGAGCAGATTCAATTAGTCTCAGGCCAGAAGCTTTTGGCTGACATCTTAACTCCTGTTCCAACAAGGCTGTCAGCTGGTACAGCAGTTCTTGAGCTTCCGTGGTTACCAGTGTTTCAATCATCTGTAAGAAGAAACAAAACAAGTCTTACTAAACAGCGAAAAGAGGGAGAAAGGTACAAAGTCGCACCTGTCTCTAAAGCAAAGGTGGAAGCTGTCTCGGTAGGTGAGTGAACTGCTCGCTTGCAAGCCTCTGGCAATAGCATCATCTATGGAATACTTTTAACGGCGGCACGGGCCTGGGCACACAGCGGCGGCATCAACGCCCGGCCCGCAATGCCGGTGACTAGGCAGGCACCCAGCGGACACCCGCAACGAAACTCCCCCTGTACGGCGCGAGCCGGGCCTGACTGTCCCGCTAGCCGTGCGGCCGAGGCGGGGGACCCACCCTTCTACCCACCGTAACCCAAACTTCAGAGGCGAACTGCCCACTTCAGGGACACACAACTGAGCCAGGCGCCCACCGAGCCCAGGGTAGCCCCAGACAACGAGAGACAGCCCCAGACTCGTCGCAAGCTCCCAGCGCCTAGCCAGGCCCTACCGCGTCCCCGGCCTCTACGGGGCCGCGCACGCGCCGCCTGCCCGGGACATGCCTGGGCCTGCCCTTCGCCGCTCCGGGGGCTCCGACAGCAGACGAGCCTGTCCCGGCGGCGGGATGGAGGCACAGTACCTGCTCCACGGACGGGCCAGATACGGCGCCGAGGAGCCCAAATCCGCCGCCAGTGGGTCCCGGTCCCGCGCCCTTACCTTGTCCTGGAAGCTTCTTTCGTCGGGAGGCCCCTAAGCTACTGTGACACGCAACCAGAGGCGAAGCGGTGGCCAGGGGTCACTCTAAACCGCTGCCCCTTTCTTCGGGCATCAGCAAACGCTGGGAGAACGCCATGCAACCTTTACTCCGCAGGCAGACAGACAACCCTTCCCTCCTGTCCCGCACAGTCCCTGCTGCTCCGCTCCGCCCAACTCGGGAGGCGGAGATGAAAGCATGACAGACTTCCAGACTGACCAATCATTAGGCAGGAAAGGGGCGGAGCGAGTCGCTAGAAGACGGCTCGGCTCGCTGACGACCTCTGGTGGCGGTGCGATGTAGTGAACGAGGGGTCTCCTCGAGCCGCCGGGGTCCTCGCGCTGCAGCATTCGCCTGGGCTTGTTGCTCCCTGTTGGGTCTCGGGCCCAGGGGAAACCCTTCTCTCGCTGGGCTGAGGACTGGTGAGCCTCGTTTGTGTGGTTGCTTACACCTCCGACAAGGCCGATGGCTGAAGGAGCAAGCCAACAAGTTCTACAATGCAAGGTTTTTAGGAAGGCAAACCTCTTAGCTATATTTAATCTTCTGACCCCTAGATGTTAAGTTAATTATAAATGAGGTAACCTGATAGGTGGCCCTGAACTTTTTTTTTTTTTCTTTTGCCATTAAATATACTGATATTAAGGGTACATGCAGACAGAAGGAAGATGCTCAGATGGCTGCAGTAGCTCTGCTATGAGGACAGGCTGAGAGAATTGGGGCTCTTCAGCCTGGAAAAGAGAAGGCTTCCAGGAGACCTTAGAGTAGCCTTCCAGTATCTGCAGGGGACCTACAGGAAGGCTGGAGAGGGACTATTGACAAGGTCTTGCAATGACAGGACAAGAGGGAATGGGTTTAAACTGGTAGAGGGGAGATTGAAACTGGATGTTAGGAGGAAGTTCTTTACAGTGAGGGTGGTGAGACACTAGCATGGGTTTCCTAGGGAGGTTGTGGCTGCTCCCTCCCTGGAGGTGTTCAAGGCCAGGCTGGATGAGGCCTTGAGTGACCTGTACTAGTGGGAGGTGTCCCTGCCTATGTCAGGGGGTTGGAACTAGATGATCCTTGAGGTCCCTTCCAACCTTACCATTCTATGATTCTCTGAATGTTGGAAGGACCTGAAAGAGTTCAAAGTCAAGTGAGCTTTAGGCATGTTGGGATGTCATCCAGGATTTCAGTACAGTCTAGGTGACAATGAGAAAAGTGCCTTCCTCCCTGCTCTCAGTGAAGTCTATCAGCTTGTCTGTTGTTCAAAAATCTATTTGAAAGGAAGGCATAAAGATTCATTTAGCCTTCAGACAGCATTTCTGGCATCATTTTTAGTTAGCTTTACTGATGGTCTACAACTGAATGCACTGGTCAAAGAAGTTGTGCTATGTCCTCTGAAACAGGAAGTTTTTCTTTCTCTGTGTTTTCTGCTTATGAATACATTTGTTTTGCATGTGCTGTAAGCATTAGTTCTGAAATGCTTTGTGTCTTTAAAAACAGAGTGAGGATGAGCTGCCCTTTAAGTGGTGGCAAGCTGCAAACTGCCAACACCTGTTCCAGGCAGTATTTTACCCTTCCCTGTAGCCCAGCCTGTTCTTTATAGTACTCATAACATTAGAGTTTGTCACATCTGCCAGGAGTAGAGGGAAGGATGGCTTTAAAGTCCTTATGGGTAAAATGAACATAACATATAATAAATATGTTCTAATAAATTAGAAAAAAGGGTTGTATCTACTCACATGAGACAATTGCACTGACAGATGTGCTAGCTAATATTGCAGTGGTTCAAAACAGGGTACTTTTGTTAGCCAGGAGTATGCCTGATACAAATGCACCCAACAAAGAACTATGATCTGGTGGACATAAACTCATTTCATGTAGAGGAGACTGGAACAGCATTGTGGATTTGCTCTCAGAGGTAAGTATTTTTATTATAGCTATGTGAAAGTGAAGTTATTCTCGCTATCTGTATGTGTCTTGGAGCAATGCTGTGGAAATTTTTTTGCCTAGAAGCAGACTATGTGGAGAGTGAAGATTAGTTATAAAAGATTTTTGTTGAGTGAAAAACGTTCACGTGTGTGGCTTTTGTACTGTTTTGAAACATTGGCTAAGTACTGGCATTGTGTTTGTTTTCACCAGAATGAGCCTAGCTGAAGGAACAGGTGGCGTGAGTTGCTCTAATGGGGTGATCCAAACTCAGTTTTGAAGTACTTGGCACCTTCTTCCCTTTTCTTGTTAATAGTTGTTACCAGTATTCATTTGTCTATTGTCACATAAAGAGAGCAAAATGGGGATTTGCTGTCCTGGGAAGCCTCTGCAGTTATGTTCTTGCACTTAAAGGAGTGTGAGTATGAAACACAGGGACTGTTTCATGCATCAGTGAGCTTTATAATGTTATTTACTCAGTACATTCATTCTCCTTTGTCCCATTGTACTTCTCACTGATTCATTATGGGTTTGTTTCATTCTTCCTATGACTTACTTTTGGAAATTAGATAGAGTTTATTTTATTAGAAATCTCTTTGTATTTCAGAAGGCTGAAATGAATGACAAGAAAGACAAGACCAGAAAGAAGAACAGTTAGAGATGCAGAAATATGTAATACAAATCTGTTTAGCTTAGTAAGTGCTTGGATTTCTAGGAGGTTAAGGGAAGTCACCATGGAGGAACTTGAGGGGGTCCTTGGGTGTGGAATTGGAATGACCAAATAGTGTGTCTGTCCTTCCCCTCTAAAGCACCATTCACTTGCTTGTAATCTACTTTCTCGTTCCCATCTGATGCCGATTTAACTTTCTTCCTCAGATCTTTGCTAACTATTGGTAGAGTTAATGCACCTAAAAATCACTGTTTTGACCTTCAGCATAATGATCTTAGTTTGTATGTCTGTTTGACAAAAAAAAGTCACTTGTTTAAAAATGAGGGTGGAAGCATCAATCCTGAAACTCATGCCCCAGCCCTTCTGAAAGAAAATGAATTGTCTTTCTGTGCTACAAACTCTTAACCATAAATCAATCTGTTGCTGCTCTGAGATTCCTGTATAATTGCCCATGAATGCAAACTCAAGTACTTTAAGTATTCACAGATGCAGAACATCAGAAATAAAGATTATAGTAAATCAGATCTCATGAATATGCATATTTTTGTTGCCAGTAAATATTCGAAGTTATCTAAATTAAAATTCAAAATTATATATTGCAGAGGAAACGTTCTTCTTTTTTTTTAAGAGTTGGAAAACATTTGCAGTATTCTTCCTGTCATTACTATGCACATAATAATCATGTGAAGCAAATGATACTTCTTTTTATGCTGCTTGTTTTAAATAGCTTTTATTTCTTAAATTGCTAGTTTATTTTTACCAAGAACTTTAAAAAGCAGTGAGCCACAAAGCTGTTTGGAAGCCACTGACAGCAGCTGAAGCCACTGGTCTATTTCGTCTTCTTGCAATAAGGATTCTGTCCTGAAGTGACAGTAAGGGACAACAATTCACGTCAGCAAAGTGTGAGCTTTGATTTCAAAACATTCCTAGAGCTTAGACGCTTAGCAAGTGAAAGCCCAAAACACCTTCAGTGGTGCATGTAGTTAACATCCCCGGTGCAGAGTCTAGGCTGCTGCTAGTCACTTGGGCAGCAGCTGTGGGAAATGTCTTGCTCTAAGATGCCAGACTTTGTGCTGAAGCGGCTCAAGAGGGTGCGCGCACTCCATCTGCTCTGCAGTCTGCTGTGTGTGGGGAGAAGACTCTTTAAGAGGGTGGCAGCAAACAACGAGGGTACTGGTAGCTTCTTAAATGTGTTGCAGCTGTTTAGAAGGTCTGTAAATATGTTCTACTGGATAGCTAAAGATGTTACATCTCTGCTGAACGTCGTGCCTGAGGCAAGAACATTCCATTTTCTGGTGAACGGGTCCTGCGGCTGAATACGCATTGATTGCAGTGTATACAGCCGTGGGGCCGAGGAGCATGCTGCTCCTGGGGCTGCTGCATGGGCAGGGATGGGTGGCCATCCTGCCGTAGAAGCAGAGTTGATACTTGTTGGAGTGACATCTTCACCTTTTTTCTATTTAATCTATATCTGCACATCTTTTGGAAGTCTTTGTAAAGTGTCTGTTTAATCTCCACTGTCAGAATCAGAGTGCACTGGCATGTCTTAATTACCTGAACCAGCCTCACTGAGACTTTGAGCACCGTGCCCTGCCCATAGGTCTGGGAACTTCACTTATGCTCACAGTTATGGACTAGGAACGGTCTGAGGTCAGCCCTCTCCTCTGCATGTCTGGACTTGTTGATTGGATTTCCTAGATTGACCCCAAACTTGCCTTGTCGCTTCTCTTTGGTGTGGCAAAGACAGGGCTGTCAGTGCAGCCCTGGTGCTGTCCCCAGACTGACTGCTTGCTCTGCCAGTGTGTATTGTCTTCGGTGGGGTCCTGCCCTGCCTTTGCCAGGACTGTCCTCAGCTTCTAGCTAGTCTTCCTGCGTGGGGTGGTGCTGCTTTCTGCTCTTTCATCTTTGAGAATCAGTCCTCAAAACTTTCATCTGATTCTGTAGAAAATCCTGTGTCCTTTCCTCTCCACTGTGCCTACATATGCCCTATATTAAAAGAGAAAAATCATGTATGCCTTGATGGAAATAGCATTGTTATAACCAAAAGAGCTTTAATCTAAGGCAAGTTTACATGGGGAAGTCTTGGTTCTTTTTAGTATACCCTTCTACTGGACTTACATTAATTAACAGTCACAATTTCACTAACATTTATATTAAATAATAAACCAACAGTTTTGTAAAGATATTTGCTGAAATGAATAGGGCTTCCTTTTATGTCAGCTGTTCTGGGCAAAACCAAGAGCTTGAGTAATAGGCAGAGGACAGTTCCTATAGCCAAGGCCTTCGGAGACTGTAAACCTGTTATCAGCTGGAGGAATTTCTGCTGTAGCAGAAATATGATGAGTTTGTGATGGGTTGCTAACAGGTATTTATTTGCTTTATTTTGCGTATCCATCAGGAAGCACTGCAACATGAAAATACTCAAGGTGAGGCTCAACAAGATTCTGCTTAGACTGATGTAGTTGAGGATGCCCCTGCTTACTGCAGAGGGGGTTGGACTAGATGACTGTGCTAGTTTGAGGCTAATTGGAATATTTTAATAGAGAAAATTACATTGTAGGCTGTGAAAGGAAACAATGGTGATGTCTACTTCACTCATAGGCTTGCTGAGATGTTTAAGACTAAGAATACAAAACAAATAGAAGACACTCTCGGGCTGTCTAGCAGCTTCTTGCCTTCTCCTCTCTGCCAAGTAACCTCACTAACCACTTTCCTTCTAACCCCCTTGGCTGATCCTCCAAACTCACTTTGCCCATAAGGTATACCTTGGGGTAAGGTATAGGGGTGGAGAGAAGGTGAAAGGGTGGTTGGGAGACCCTCCTGGGGTCTCTGATTTCTGGGAGGGGAGTTGCGTTTCTGTATTACCTTTAACTTGTATATTTCTGTAACTATTCCTGTATATAGTGTATATATCTGCTTGTATATTGTGCTGAGCTGTAAATAGAGCTTCAGTCCTTAACTTCCAGCTACCTGAGTTCTAGTCTGGGTGATTTTACAAAGTCTGGGGGAGTGGGGAACTCCCAAACCATCACAATGACCTTTGGAGGCACCTTCCAAGCCAAACCATTCTATGAACATGGTTGTGTTAAGCTGGAGAAATGAGTGCATGCAGCCTGAGTGCTTGGGAGTGGGAAACACTTTTTAAAAAAAATTGGTGTTTATTCTCCTCCGCGGAGAGACATCTGCATATTTAATAACATCCTGCTCTCAAGGTAACTACTGAAGCTAATGCTGGCTTTTCACACTTCACCTTATAATGATTTATAACTATATTATCAAAATTAAGCTAAAGCTTTTGGAAAATATTTTTGCTGGGATTTCAGTAAAAAGAAATAGATTATAGTAAGAACCAGAATGTTTTCTCCCCTGCATCTTGTCTTATGTTTGTGTACAGTTTGGGTAAATCCACAAACAGGAGGAGAATTGGGATTTTGATTACAGTTGTTAGTAGTTACCTTGTGCTTATTCCACTATTGTAATAATTATCTTATTTAATTACTATAATTGTAAGGAAGTGCATATGAGAAAGAAAGGGAACTAAAAAGAAGTGAAGCATCCTCAGTAAATGTGAGGCGCTGAAAGAGATTTGCTTTGTCTGATGTTACTCCTTTACTGAGGCTTGTAACAAATACATCAGAGCAGAGAGTAAAGATCTCTTGAATGGATTTAAGTACAACCACTTGTGAATACAGCCTAGGAGGCTAAGGAGACAAACTTCTAAGCCATTTGGACTTGCTTTAGGGAAAGTCTGTGTTTCAAAGTCCAGCATAGGCACAGGAGAACAGCGAGGGCCTCATTTAAGCTTGCAGAGATGCAGGTTCTCAGAGGTGTTTATGCATCTAACTCCCACTATCTTTAATGTAAAGGATTTATGTCTAAACATAATTAGAGAAGAAAACTAATGAAGATCAGAGAGGGCAGCAGTTAACCCTGACACTGACACATTGAATGATTTGACTGAAACTTAGATTACATGTTTTTTAAAGTTTCTTGTTACTTTTGCTTTCCATTATGTTCTTCAACTTGCAGATAGAAATCTATTGGGGGGAAAAAAAAAGGCAACGAGCTCTGCATTTCATTGCTCTGAATCAATCAAGAGAAGGGTGCTTTTTTTTCAGGCTGAATATGGAGATGGTAACACTTTCCATAAATATAAAAACCTGGAATGCATCTAGAAGATGTAATTAACTCTTACTTGATGTTCTTACACGGTTCCTAGTCAAACATCTGTTCAATGGTTTATTCTCCATTTTCTTAATAAAGAAAATTCAAGTTCTCTGCTTTTTCAAACTGGGAAACTGCATACTTATGTGAAGTTGCCAAGCTAGGCAAACTATTGCATGTTTCTCCACCTTGATTACAATGATAATGCACAAACCTCTGTTTTCTATAGGGGTAATAGTGGTCCATTGGCTTTTTAATTACTGTTTTGTTTTGGAGTAACATTTTATCTAACTGCCCTAGTCTCTTTGTGTATCCTGTATCTGCTCTGTACGGTTACTTATGCCTATTTTGATCTCTTTCAGTTACTTTTGTGATGCATTAATTAAAAAAAAAATAAATCTTTTACTCCAGAGGTATTTAAATTGAAAGTTATTCAGGAAAATTATTTGTGGTTTCACAGCCCTTTCCCCCAGCCCTTGTTAAAACAGTCAACACGGACTAGTGTGTAGTTAATCTGTCTCAGGGGAAAAGGGTATGGGGTGTGAAATCTTAGATACTCTGGTGAAAACTTCAAAAAGAGCAGTAGTTCTGAGCACTTCAGGATTACATGTTCTCTGCTCTTAATTTCCAGCTAGACATTTCCTCCTACTCTGACAAGACTCAGGACTGCTTTTCTAGGAAGTGTAGTATCAGCTGGATCCAAAACAGTCATTTTCTGAATAGACAGGGAAAGCAGAGACCAATCTGAATACTAATCAGCCTACAAAGGTGTGTGGTTTTGTTAATCACCCTGTGAGAAGCAGTCTGGGAACTGTCAGATGTCTTCAGAGAGAACTCTTTGAAATACTTCAGCTACAAGACAGCACAAAGTCGTGTTTCATGTTTTAATATGATTTTTTGCTTGCAGACTACACATTTCCAGTGGTTGTGTGGTTGCTGCACTGCTGCTCTAGGTGTACAGATAATGAGCTGATTGTTTCTGACTATGCTGAAACATCAGTTTCTGAAACGTATTAGCTGCATCTTGAAATCATGGAAATATGTGGTTCAC
>VWYK01113041.1:1174-11719 GCA_013399775.1 Semnornis frantzii | reverse complement strand
TGAGCAGAGAGGCCAAGACCAAAGCTGCAGCTATAGAGACTGAGAGACTCTCTGTGTGTGTTATCTATGTTTGTGTCCTTGTTCTTATCCATCTTAGCAAGCCTATGAGTGAAGCAGACATCACCACTGTTTGCTTTTCACAGCCTATAATTATTTTCATTAAAAATATTCCAATCAACCTCAAACCAGCACAACTGTAAAAGCAGTTACATGTAAGATTATCTCACAAGGGAATAGAGTTCTCAGACTTCTTAATTCCTCATATGTCTCCTTTAATGATATTTCTTAGTTTCTTCTGTTTAAGATGCTTCCTGTCAAAGCTACTATGCCCTGCCTGTATATGGAAGCTGCAGCTGGAGAGGGAAAATGCAGCTTGCAAGAGACTGCACTGATGCCTCATTATAGAATCACAGAATGGTAAGGTTGGAAGGGACCTCAGGGATCATCCAGTTCCAACCCCCTGCCATAGGCAGGGACACCTCCCACTGGTACAGGTCACTCAAGGCCTCATGCAACCTGGCCTTGAACACCTCCAGGGAGGGGACTTATGAATTATGTAAGTCATAATATGTGATGATCCTTGAGGTCCCTTCCAACCTTACCATTCTATG
Organism: Semnornis frantzii; assembly: GCA_013399775.1. Classification (NCBI taxonomy): domain Eukaryota; kingdom Metazoa; phylum Chordata; class Aves; order Piciformes; family Ramphastidae; genus Semnornis; species Semnornis frantzii. The sequence continues at coordinate 11,108 of VWYK01113041.1, read as the reverse complement.
AACTTCCAACACTTTAGAGATGGAAAAATGGTTTATCCACACTTTGGTGTCTTGAAACACTCTTTCTACCATTTATCTTGGAACTGATTTTGTTTGGGTGCTGGTGAACGTTACACACAAAGCCAGGAGTTGAATGCCTAATGGGAACTACCAGACACAGGACAAAATGGATATCAGGATGCTTCAGGGCTGAGAAGTGAGGGACTAAGAGGATCCCCCATAAGTTCAGCTCATGATTTTCCAGTGTATTTTTTTGGGGGGGGTTTAAGTAGAATTAGAAAATGTTGCACTACTCTCTCACTGTGTGCAGTTCTGGAGCCCCCAGCACAGGAAGGACATGGAATTGTGGGAGCAGGTGCAGAGGAGGCCACAAAGATGCTCAGAGGGCTGCAGCAGCTCTGCTCTGATGACAGGCTGAGAGAGTTGGGGCTCTGCAACCTGGAGAAGGCTTCCAGGAGACTTTAGAGTAGCCTTCCAGTATCTGAAGGGGGCTACAGGAAGGCTGGGGAGGGACTGTTGACAAGGTCTTGCAATGACAGGACAAGGGGCAATGGGTTTTAAATGGCAGAGGGGAGATTTAGACTGGATGTTAGGAGGAAGTTGTTTGCAGTGAGGGTGGTGAGACACTGGCACAGGTTGCCCAGGGAGGTTGTGGCTGCTCCCTCCCTGGAGGTGTTGAAGGCCAGGTTGGATGAGGCCTTGAGTGACCTGTACTAGTGGGAGGTGTCCCTGCCTATGGCAGGGAGTTGGAACTGGATGATCCTTGAGGTCCCTTCCAACCTTACCATTCTATGACTCTATGATTCTGTCTGGTTATGCTGAGAGCAAACACTGTTAAGACTTGAATTTTTACTCTGCTTTCCCCCTTGTGCATTTGAGAACATTCATCAGTGATGGGAGAAGATTGTGAATGCTGGGGTTTCACTTAGAAATGTCTACCCCTCCTCTCATCTCTTTTTGATATATCAGAGAGAATCAGCTCTGTAATTTTCATTGACTGTGTAAAGAGCTGAGCTCAGCTAATCCACAAGGACTCCTTCCCAGATTTGGCAAGTGACCAGAATTAAACAATAGCAAAGATCAAAAAACTTAACATCAGAACAGACTCGTCCCAGGGCTTTGCCAATACTCTAAATCAAGATGCATCAGACATTCATGTGAGATCAGAAAATGCAGGCCAAAATTAATACTGCAACAATTTTTACAGAAGCTGTGACAAGGTTTTAAGTACATAATTTTTGAAGTACACCAATATAGGGAGCAACACTGATACAGTGCTTCCATTGTTTGAAATATACTGGTGCTGAAATTTACCCTTTCTGGGTTTTTCTTCTTCAGCTGTGAGCTTGGTTCTGACCTCTGTCCCTTAAATGACCTCATCAGAAGTCAGTGCTGCCAAGATAAACCATTTTCTTTGGTTGTTTTATAGTGCAGGCCAGATTGCCACTTACAGGAGGGTCCATTTCCAGCTCCCATTGGTGTACATGGGCTGTGAGATGGACAAAATGTAACTTACAGAGTTATGTGAAGATGGCAATAGGATAATGGAGCAGCAGTCAGAGGTGTCCCTTCAAAACCATGCATGTAGTGCCAGTAAGTGGTGTGTGGATTCAGAGGTAAAATTGGGCAGTGGTCCTGTTGTGTTTCCAGTGCTACTTTGGCAGTGTCTGCAACATCTTGCTCCTCTTTGTTTCTGTGCTTGCTCTGGACAGCTTGATTTTTCTTCATTGTCTCAAACTCACAGGCTCACAGGATGTTAGGGGTCAAAAGGGACCCAAAGAGATCACCAAGTCCAACCCCCCTGCCAGAGCAGGACCAGACAATCTAGCTCAGGTCACACAGAAACACATCCAGACAGGCCTTGAAAGGCTCCAGAAGAGACTCCACAACCTCTCTGGGGAGCCTGTTCCAGTGCTCTGGGACCCTTACAGTGAGAAAGTGCCCCCTTGTGTTGAGGTGGAACCTCCTGTGCTGCAGCTTCCATCCATTGCTCGTTGTCCTATCCCAGGCAGCAAGTGTTAAGTGCTCCCTTTTCATGTGGTAGCAGCTCTGCAGCTCACTGCTGGATGGAGGTTTGCAGCAGCAGCAAAATGTGTTCAGTTTGGTGACTCCTTCATGAGTGCCAGCATGTTGCAGAGGAGGAGCTGGAGTAGCAATGTGCCCCACCACACTCCTCTCTGTTCCACTTCAGTCTCTGCTGCCCTTCCATGGCAGCAACCTGGCAGGGTCAGGCATGCTTGGCTTTATCCTGGCACTGCCTCTGTGCAAAACCTTCACTTTATTGCCTTTTTGTCCCTGTCAAGATCATTCTATTCCCTGTGTCCAGGTGTTTGCTGGGGTTTGCCTCTTTCAGTGTGGCTCATGAGAAGGACAGAAGCTACAGCTCACATTGTGTTTCCCATGAACTGATTTCAGAGTGGTGCTTGTGCCATGGTGCCTCTGGCAGAGATAAAGCAGTGCTCTCCAAGATACCAATTCTCCCACCTCCCCTTTCAGAGGGGAGAAAATTATAGGCCTCTGATTACTCACAGGGAAGAGCACACAACTTCCATCTTTGTAATTTCTTCCACCACAATCAAGCATTTCACAAAAAGGGCCTGAAAGCCTGAAGTAGTTGGCCAGGGATCTTTCCACACAGCTCCTTCCCGGCTAACACACAAGAGAGATGAAAATGCAGACTTGTCATTGCTGTTATGTTTCATTTCCAAAAGCATCTGTCCCATCTGGGATCAGGAACTGAGGCTGTGGGGAATGCAAATCCCCTCTGTAGGGAAAGCTCCTTTGCTAATTCCAGAGCTGGCTGTGTTCAGGGCATGTAGAGATTTTAAGACTGGACAGTCTGGTTGCCTGCCTTGCCTTGCCCAGTATCACGACAGGGTGTCTCAGCAGTAATTCCCATACTGAGTCAGGTTCTTACACTGCAGCTATGCAAAGCCCCATTCTCCTTGGAAGTGGCATGGGAAGGTGTGCCCATATGGACCTCACAGCCCTGCAAAGCCAGCAGTCTGTGAAGTGCTTACCTAGCTGGGTCCTGCTCTCTGGAAAGCCAGTAGGGAGGGCAGGGTAATTCCTGTATCCTTGCCATACTTCCTTTTAGAAGCTTCCTCCTGCGATAGTGACTTGGAAATCATAGAATCAGTAGGGCTGGAAGGGACCACAAAGATCATCTAGTGCCAACTACCCTGCCATGGGCAGGGACACCTCACACTGGATCAGGCTGGCCACAGCCTCATCCAGCCTGGCCTTAAACACCTCCAGGGATGAGGCTTCCACCACCTCCCTGGGCAACCCCTTCCAGGTTCTCACTACCCTCATGGTGAAGATCTAACCAGATATAGTAGGTGTTGTGAATCTTGTTCTCCTGGAGTGGCAACCTGAGGGAAGGATGCATCATCATTGCCCAGACTTTGACCATGTTAAATGCTGGTGAAAAGCCACAGCATAGCCCCTCAGCCCCCTCCCACTGCCATGTCTCTGCATTGCCCCAGTTACACTTTGCTTGAAGTGGGCTCCCCCGATTTAATGCAATAGGGGCAGCATCTCTTATTTATCAGAAAATAGTGTTCAGCCCTGTGAAACAAAGCAAGTAACTGGTGAAAACAGCTCTGCTCAAAGAGAGGACTAGTCCTGGTGAGGCTGGGGTGGGGGTTTAAAGCCATGTAATGCCATTTTCCATTAGAGCTCTCGTTTGAGTCAAGAAGGGTTTGATCCATTGATGGGAGCTGTTATAAACAGACAAGAAAACCTCATCCATATCTCTCCAGAGACTCTGCAAAGCTGACAGTGTGTGAGCTGACCACAGTCATCTGGGACTCTCCCACACAGAATAACCTCTTTTCATAAATAACAGGATTGTTGTGGTGGTGGTGGACTGAGATTTGCTGTAGAATTCAGCCTTGTCGAACAAAGAGCTGCTCCTGGTTTTTAATTTGAGCTGTTAAAAGATCCATCTTTCTCTTTGTGTCTCAATTTCCTTCCCCTCTCCCTCCCCTAGTCTTTTTTGGGTTTGGTTTTTTTTTTTTTTCTTTCCCCTCTGTCTGTCTTCAGGATAACTTCAAGCTACTTGTCTGAAACAAAAGACTGGCGTGGGTCTGGTCAGTGGTGCCTCTGGATTGAACAGTCACAATTTCAAATCCTGTTTAGGACTAAACTTGGATGAATTCCATAAGTTAATAACCCAGTGCAGTGTTTCAAATTGATGGAGGTGCCGTCCTTTAGATGAGACATAAAACCAGAGATCCAATCTGCTTGGCAGAGACCCCACAGGACTTATCAAAGATGAGTGGGGGCTGCTAACCGGTTTGCCCTTGTCAAATCCTTCCCGCCACCACGGCTTCTCTTTCTGTTCCACAGCAGTGACACAGGACCTTATGAAAACGAGATGGTGAACTTGAAGGAGCCATCTTCTTTCTAATTATTTAAAGCAGTCTGCAGTGTCTGGCAAAAGGGGGAAAGAGAGATAATCCACTCAGTTGAAAGCAGAATGACCCTGAATTTCCAAAAGCAAAACAAAAGCGAGCGAATGGTGCCACCATGCTCTGCAGCAGTGACATTATTAAATGATCAGTGAGCTATTAAAGCAGCAACATTTAGTACCTCCCCTAATGACTTGTACTGCTAACTGGTTTCCAAATTGAGATTTTTATTGCCTCCATGCACAGACAGAACAGGGCTGTGTCTGTGCTTCTAGAGGCTCCAGATTAAGCAGGCTGCTCACAATAGGATCCATGAATCTTCTCAGTTGAAAATTAGTAACAGCTTATGAGATTCCCCACTCCTCTGTCCTCTCTTTTTTTTTTTTCCTTTCTTTCAACCAGATCTGAAAGCTTTGGGGTGTGAGGCATGGTAGGGATCATAAATGTGGGGGATTTTGCAGAGAGCCTGGTATGATTCTTGAACTTCCTAACATCTGTGAAATTTGGCAGAGTTAACAGACGATGCTGAAATCTCCCCAAACCAGTGCATGCCACTCAGAGTGAATGCTGTGAGAATGGCATTTGCAAGAGGGGGCTTGGGCACACTCATTTCCTCTTCTAAGTAGAAATATGGTGCATGGGAAATGAGACTATGGAGAAGGAAGGGAGAGGAAAGGGAATTGCAAATTCCAGCAAAGGTGAAGATTCACCCAGATGTTTCTACCGTGAGTCTCCCAAATGGATTTCTACTGTCTCATGCAAGCTGAGCACCTGTGATGGGAATAGCTGGGAAATGGCCTTCTATCAAGTGCAGCTCAAGCTAGGTAGGGAGTTCCAGTGGGAAAAAAAAGCACAGGATGTGTGATTGTACAAAGGAAGCCACTGAAAAAAATCCAAACCAACCAGCCAACCACGCAGCAAAAGTGGGTTCTGGCTGTAGCTGCAGTTATTGATGTGCTCACGATAGAGTGTAGCACAAAGCAGGCTCTGTGTCTTCTGTGCACCTGAAAGAAATGCAAATCTTACTGCTTTGATTTGATTTTTTTCTCCACCAGTTCTGCACAGACGTGCTGCCTGCACTTGCTGAGTGAGCCCAGCCTTCCTTGCCCAAGCTAGGCAGTCACAGGGAGAGACTCTTGTTGCTGTTTCTGGTTTTATCTATCGGGTGTCTGATTTGCATGACAGAAACTGCTCATCCTTTGCAGAGACAGCAGGCAGAGCAGGGTGGGTAGGATGGCTTGAGACACTAGTATCAGAACATGCACATTTTTTAATACCATGCTGATTTGAGTCTCTTTCCATCAATGCTGACTGCAACTTCTTATTTTGTGACTTTTAGGTGGCTGCATGTGGCACAGGTTTGCCTTTCCAGTTTCTTCAGTGCCCACCTACCTGTGTGTCACACAGAAATCACACAGAAATATCCAGGTTGGCAAAGCCCCTCAGGATCACCAACCTAAAACCCTACTCTACAAGATTCACCTTAAACCATAGCCCCAAGCACCACATGCAAACCAGCCTTAAACACAGCCAGGGGGATGACTCCACCACCTCCCTGGGCAGCTCATTCCACTCCCTGACCACTCTCTCCAGTAAAAACTTTTTCCCAAAGTCCAATCGAAACCTCCTCAGACTCAGCTTGAGGCCACTCCCCCTTGTTCTGTCTCCAGTTACCTGTGAGAAGAGCCCAGCAGCAGCCTCTCCACAAGGTCCCTTCAGGTAGTTGTAGACAGCAATGAAGTCTCTCCTCAGCCTCCTCTTCCTCACACTAACCATCCCCAGCTCCCTCAGTCTCTCCTCATAAGATTTATTCTCCAGGCCCTTCCCCATCTTCGTTGCCGTCCTCTGGCCCTGCTCCAGCACCTCCACATCTCTCTTGTATTGCAGTGCCCAAAACTGAACACAATACTCAAGGTGTGGCCTCACCAAAGCAGAGTCCAAGGGGACAATCACCTCCCTGCTCCTGCTGGCCACAGCATTTTTAATCCAAGCCAGAATGCCATTGGCCTTCTTGGCCACCTGGGCACACTGCTGGCTCCTATTCAGCTCCTGTCTGTTACAACCCTCAGATCCCTTTCTGCCAGGCAGCTCTCCAGCCACAGTGCCCCAAGGCTGTTGTAACCTGAGTGCAGGACCTGACATTTGGCCTTGCTGAAACTCATCCCATTAATGTCTACTGGTCTAGCCCATCCAAGTCCCTCTGAAGAGCCTCTCCACCCTCATTCAAATCAACACTGCCACCTAATTTGGTATCATGCTCTGCAAAATGCTTTTACTTTTCCCATTCACCCTAGGAAACAGGAGGTGTGTGTGGACTGCAAAGCATCTTAAGAACCATAGAAAAAATGGAGTGAAATGGCTGTAGAAGGCACTTCTATCTTTCCTTTTCTGAGCTTCATGAAGGACATCTAAACCATTCCTGTCTGCTCTGGGTTTAATTTAATTCTTGCAGACCTTTGGTCTGGAGAATTCTAGATGTGCTAAGGCAGGTTTTTGCAGCAGTTAACTGTCCTTACCTTTAGAAAGCTGTTCCTCAGACATGAGTTCAGCACCCAGACTGGATTCTTGCAGGTCAGGGTTAAGACAGAGTCACAAGGCATCACGCAGGAGCTTATGCAGCCTCTTCCTTGGCTGCACTCACTCTCATCTACAAGCTTCCTCCGCCAAGACAGCAAATCAGGTGTTTCCCACTGAGCAAACAAGCAATCTAGAGAGACAAAGAAAAGGGCAGCAGGGCCACTTCTAGCAGAGAAGCCTTCCAAGATTGGCACTGACAAAATGTCCTCGAGACTTTACTGAGTCCAATTACCACTTTATGTCTTTAAAGTGCCGAGTAAATGAAAGAAACTACAAGATCAAGCCATGTTAGTCTTCTCAATCCCTTAAATGCTTGACAGCCCTTTCCCCTTCTTTCTTGCTTTCTCAGACTACTTTGAACTCTTAAGCTTTGCCACTGCTCCTGAGTTCACATCCGCAGAAAGCAAACTACTCCCAACCATCCCCAAATTCCAGTAACGACGGCAAAACGCTTTCAAAGCAACACTGCCCTCCTTTGAATTGACAAACTTTCAGCTGTCTCCAACTTTCTCAACTTGCACTCACGTACAGTTAGCCTCATTTGTCAGGGCTGGCAGGCTGCAGGGAGGCTTACTGGGTACTGCAGCAGCCACAGAGCAGCCGGTGCTGTTTCACACAACCAACTATCCCTGTCCACGCAGACAACAGCCGTGAACACCAGCTGCTCAGCCTGTGCTGGACTGCTGGGCAGAAGAATATAGATACCTGCAGCACAGATGGTATTAGGATCACAGTGAGCATCTCAGGGTAGACCTGAAATAGCAGGGATAGATCCGTGTAACCGTTCCCATGCACAGCAGTGGGAGCTGGAAAAGTGGGAGCAGATCACTGGAGAGAAAAGCAGTATTAGGGGCTATTCATTTTTCTGGCCATTCTTCTTGCCCACAGAGGACACACATAGGCTCTTCACCTTCCTGGGCAACCTGTAACATCAGCAGCTCACACTACAATGTCCCCAAGGGGGTGAAGGACTCCAAGAAAGTCCCAAGTCAGCAAGATGGTGCCAGTATCATAAATGTTACTGCCTTGAATGCCTCTTGAATTGTGCAGACACAGCAAAGCAAATGGTTTATTTCCCTTCTTCCACTGCTGCTCTACAGAAAGGTCATCAATGTTTACAAATATGTAAAGGTGAGTGCCAGGAGGCTGGAGCCAGGCTCTGCTGGGTGATGCCTGATGACAGGATAAGGGGCAATGGGTGGAAGTGAGGAACAAGAAATTTCACTTAAACATGAGGAGGAATTTTTTACTTGGGAAGGTGACAGAACACTGGAACAGGCTGCCCAGGGGGGTTGTGGAGTCTCCCTCTCTGGAGGTATTCAAAACCCACGTGGAGGTGTTCCTGTATGACCTTTCACCTTGACACCCAGCCCTCAGATATTTATAGATGTTGATATGATTCCCTTTCAGCTTTTGTGATCTGGTACAGGTGATCCTGCTCTGTCGGGGTAGGGGGAAGATGGACTGGATGAACTGTCAAGGTCCTTTCCAGCCCCTGACATTCTGTGATTCTCAGACACAAGAACCGAGCTTGACTGCAGTGCTAGCAGTGCTGGTGTCTGGCTTTTTGCAGAACTCATGGTAAAGACTGAATCACATCAATTTGACCTCCCTTTTAAATAAAAAAATAAGTAAATGATACACAGAGATCTCTCAGCGATGCCTGAACCTGATGTCTCCTGCTCGCTTTTTTGTATGTATCTAATGTAAGTGGGTGGGTAATAAAAGCTTCATTTAGAAGGCACTGCTGGAATCCTCTGGGACACTGCACTTCTGGAATTTTCCTGCAATGGAAATATCAGCAGATAAATATTGATAGAGCAGAATATGCACATATACAAACAAATCAACCCAGCAATAGTTTAGTTTCCTGGACCACTGGGTGCCAGGTGCAGAGGTGCATTTAGAGCCCTCAGGTTATGTACTCATTTCAGCTGCTCCATCAGTACTCCTGAAATGGCCATTATGGTGACCATTCGTGGCAGTGCACTGGAGAGGTATGTGGTTCTTGTGTCATGGGTAGGCACTAGTTCAGAACAGGCAAATAAAGAAGTCCTAAGCTCATAAAACACAGCTGTGGACTGTGACGGCGACTGCATTTCACCCGGGTGGGCATCACCCTGCAGACAACGAGCAGATGCTGCTCTGTAACAGGCAGACCTAGAGCTGTCACTGCACAGAAGCAGGAGATTCACTCTATGAACACATCATCTGAGCTATTGTATTTCAATATATTCACAGGTTATTCAGCCATTTTAGGCAGCTGAGCCTTCAGGAAAGTCTGGTTCCTGTGCCTGCAAGGTCTGTGTGGCAGCTCTGGTATGGGCTCAGGGTTAACTGAAGGACAAACAGCAGCTAGAGAAAAGAGCCCCCAGAGTTACTGCTGACCTCTTCAAGGAAATCCACTGTCCTCCCAATTCAGTGCTAAAAGTCACCATTTCAAGTCCTGGATGCACCACAGTCAAGGAGCAGTATATTCTCCCAGGACAGTGTGGGGGTCAGCACTACAGGTTCGGAGGGCTCCAGTTTTAATAGCAATCTGGAATTTGTATACTGGTCCATGGCTCACTCCTACCATAACATTGTTGACCTTGTTTCCTGGATACAAGTACAGAAACATTGCCTGTATCTAAGCAGTTTTAGGTAATTATTTTTCCTGAAGGTGGAAACTGGAAGGCCCCTTTTGTCTAGTGCTAATACATGACCACCACAGAGAGCTGCAGCCAGGCACGGAGGAGAGAAATTGTTTCCTCCTGTTTGTGGTTTTGTGTGGCAGCTGCCTGTGAAAACAAGAAGCAAACAAACAAGACGACCCCCACTTGATCTGCTCTGCCTAAGTCACTTTACCTGAAAGCCTGAGCACTGTGGGATGGTAAATGTAAAACTTGCTCATGCATCAAACAGTAATCATTTACCTGTAGACTTTTATTATTTTTATTGTT
>VWYK01113039.1:19232-44408 GCA_013399775.1 Semnornis frantzii | reverse complement strand
AAAGGAGAGGAAGAGGAGGAAAGGGGGGGGGGGGGGGGGAAATCAGAAGTACTATTAGAAAAGAATATGCCTCCTCTCTCCATTTTCACATGGTGCCTTACAGGGATTGGTCCAAAGACACACAAAATCAAAAGAAATTTTCTACTTTCTTCACAAGCCAAACTCAGCAGCTGAACAAATGACTGGTGAAGTTATGGTTCTATTTCTAAACCCTCAGCTTCTGAATAGCCTTACAAATGTTTCATTTGGGTGGGTTGTTCTGTATTATTGCTTCTTGGAAAACAGCAGTATACAGGACAGAGACAATGCTCCAGGTAAAAATCATACTGCAAATTGACGAATATGTATAACATTTGTTCAAAGGCTGGATAACACAACCTGGTTATTTAATGGTAGGCATTTGATCTACACAAGTAAACAGGGGTCCAGATTGACACCTGTCTAGCCTATCATAATTCAGGCAATCAAGACGAGATATTGATGTCTGTTGCCTGAGTTGCTGAGCAACACTTGACCAAAATGATGCACAAGGGCTCCCTGCCAACTGAAACCATTACCTGACAGCTACTTGCTGCACTAATTGCCATTGTCAGGCTGGAAAAAAATTAAATCTACATGCTCCAATTCTCATCCAGAGAAGAATAAATAAGGAATTTTTAGGTTTTCTTAGGTCTCAGATGGAATCCACTATACCATTGGCTAGGAATGCTGAGTACTTCTCCAAAAATTGTTTCTCAGACTTCAGTGATGCAGTGCAGGATTTGGCTTCATTGTAAGTGGGAGTGGACTTTGGTTATTGCATGTTTTATGCTATGGCAGAGCACCACCATGACATAAAAATGAAACCAAAATAGTATCGCCCTAACTTTAGTACTTCCATTTGCTTCCCTCTTCAAACACTCAGTCATTGCAAGATTTTGAGTGATGTTAGCTAACACATCACAAGTAACAAAGCCCTTGATTTAAAAAGTTGGAGTTATATGATGTAACAATATTATTACTATTGAAGTTACTAAGATTGTCATCAGTGTTAAGGACTGGCAGGGGAAAGAAATCTTGAGGTATTATACACACACACACACATATGATTCTGGTTTTGCCTCTGGCTTGAAAAAAAAATTCCCCAAGTTAGTTTTTGGATGTGTTGTTCAAAGATGAAGCCAAAACCTCTCCAACTTTTACCACAATCCAATAGACCATTTATGAGGAGTTAACTGTTTTACCCTGGACAGCTCAGCAGATTTTGACTTCATCCCACCATTGCTGCACCAGATCTCTGTGAAGTATTTACACTTCCACAGATTCTAAGGATTTTCTCATCAGCCTGTTTTCACCTCTCAGTCCATGTTAGTGCTTGGATTGACACAGAGATTCTGGTCACTGTAGATCGTCCTAATTTATGGATATTGGATACACCATATATGCATGTGACATGAAACAGAAGCCTGGGAAACATAGATGAAGCTACAGTTCAAGAGTACAGTTGGCTGAATGGTTCTTATGAAATACTCATCAAAAAGTTCAAAGAAAAGCCTAAAAAGTTTTGGCTAGTAGGTCAAAAAAAACAACCCACAACACACATACCCCCTTCACCTAGCTTTTTTTCTGAAAAAAAAAACCAAACAAACCACACACACAAAAAAACCTTGGTAGTAGGAATATTAAGTGATCACACTTATTTTAACAATTGCTTTGGGCCATTCAGTCATGATATTCTCACACAGTTGTGAGGTCCCAAGAGAAATGCAGCAAAACATGCAGAAATACAAGTGAGATATTGAAATGTTAACCTTGCCTAAGACCTGTAAGAGTTTTAATCATTTTGAACTTGAATGATTGCAGCCAAAGTACTCTGAGAAAGAATTACAAGAGAAACTGCAATCAGAATTGTGATGTCTCTCCTTTTGATTTTGGTAGGAGGAAATAGAAAGATAAAGGGTGACAATTCTGGCTCTTGGGGGTGTGATTATAAAGCTCTCTGGCTTTGGTTGGCTTTTGGATCCAGGAAAAACTAGTGAGCAATCAAATTTGAACAAGGACATCACAAGACAGTTAAAACTGACAAGATTCTTTGTAGTCCCAGCGAGTCACTAGCGGTAGCATTTCCATAAATATCATTGAAGCTGAGAGGGGACTGTAGTTATGTTTAAATCAACAGCTCTAGAAACACTTCCAAAATCATTAACTACAGGTCTGTGCCTTTGAAGACTATGACATTGCAGAAAGGTTTTTGCATACAACAGCCATCATGTTTTGATTTCCTCTGAAAAGAAATCTAGCCCATACATCAGCATGTTCTGTTCAAGTCTTTGATCCAGAACAACCCAACAGGGAAGGTACATAACCAAGTGAGCCATAGACAATCTATTTGTTAGCACAAATTCCTGTTTCCAAGTAGGATTGAACATAATCACAGAAACATTCTGATTGGGAAAGTCTGCCAGGATCTTCAAGTCTGACCTTTCTCCCTACTCTACAAAGCTCACCCTTAAACCGTATCTTCAAGTGCCACATGAAAACAACTTTTAATCACATCCAGGGTTGGTGACTCAACCACCTGCCTGGGCAGCCCATTCCAAAGCCTGACCACTCTTTCTGTCAAAAAATGTTTCCTAATGTCCAACCTAAACCTACTGCCGTGGGTTTAAAGAAACCGACANCAGCCTCTGCAGGCCACAACCAGGCCTATCCTTACATGTTTGTCCGATAATGTAGCTCCTGCCCGGCAGAAAGGCTGGAGGGGGAGGAAAAGAGAACAAGCTGGCCTTGCCATGAGCTTATGAAGAGATAGCAGAATTGTGGGATTGAATAACAATCTTCAAGTCCCAAGAGGACTTTCTTAACCCTATAGTTCCCAACCTGGGACACCTACCTAGTCACAACTTGATGCCATTCTCTCCTATTCTATCACTAGTTACCTGTGAGAGGAGACCAGCAGCACCCTCTCCACTACATCCTTTCAGGCAGCTGTAGACAGCTATGAGGTCATCTTATCAGCTGCCTCCTCTTCATAACTAACCAACCCCAGCTCTTTTCACTATTCTTCATCATAGTTTCTTGATTATTAGAGCTAATAAAAAGTAAATTTCAGTCAGCTTGCCACTATGGCTTGGGTACTCTCTCAGTTTTGCAATTGCTGGGAAAGCCCAGCAATATGTCAGTGCTCAGGATGTCTTGCTGTTAAGACTCAATATTCCCATGCAAGCAAAATTATTTGGTCAAAGAACGAACTGCGATATACTGCAGATTAGCTGTAAGTATGTTAGATAGTGTCTTCAACTTCCCCACTGGTATGTGCACAATGGCAATAGAAATATTAAGTATAAACCTTACCTCTTAATAACCTCATTGTGCAAATAAGACCTGTCCCCTTGTCTAATAGTAGATGACCATCATGTCTGTACCTACAGTACAGTTGTCCTGGTTTTTGGTTTTTTTTGTGAAGCTGCATGACTACTGGAATTAATCAGTTCTTGAATTCATTTATTCTGTAAGGTATTTCTTTCCACAATGTATTCTTTCACCTTAGCTGTCCAGAGCACTGTCAGGTAAAAGGAAGATGTCTTATTGAGTAGGTAGGTACAGGAGAAAAGAAGTGGATTCTGAATTAACACCGAAATGTGAAAATTAGCTTTTTCCTCCCCATTTTTTTTTCAAGTTTCATGAAAAGATGCTGTAAGTCACACAGCATTTCTTAAAATGTTCCACATTTGGCATCTTTACAGCCTTTGAGAAAGAAAATGCAGCTTCTCAAAACAGAATTGAACAGCATGTATCCACTCCTATGAACACCACTCTGCTCTCTGTACCATGCCTGCCAAGCACATTCTCAGGAAGTGAGTCTGAATGAACTGGTTAAGCATATATTGAAGGACAGCCTTAGAAGGATACTTTTAAAAAAAGCATGCAATCCAGCCAGCAGGGAATGTAAATGTTTCCAGGGGTTGGAGCCAGCAAAGCTGCTGAAATATGAGATAACATTCAATGGAGAATCCCTGCATCAGGATTTCATTCTGAATGTGACTTTCACTATTGCTTATTTTTCATAAGAGAGATGGGTACAAGGTCAGCAGTATGACAGTGTCACAAAGAGAAAGTAGGTCTTGGCTCAAATGCTAGACTGAATGTTAAAAGCAAAGGAAAATCCAAAATTATCCAAAAGAGGGCTACAGGTGGTGGCAGTCACTGTGGAATACAAAGCAGAAGGACTGTTTCCAAATTCACTATTGTGCATGAAGAATAAAAAAAAAAAAGCCCCAAAGCAGCAGCTTCTGCATTATATTCTTTGTCAAAAAAGCAAAATAGACCTGAAATTCTTGACTATGACTTCAAAATATGCAGGATCCACATTCCAAAGTATAACACCAGCTGCTTGAATGGATTGCTGCAGATACAGGCAAATCATATCACTGATGTGTTGGGTCCAATCCTCTGCCAGGAGGACAATTAAAAGGAAATTTGGCAGAAAAAGTGTCCAAGGTTTAACAGACTGTTACCTACCTGCTAGTTAAGAGACCGTATGCAGGTTTCTATTCTGCTTCTGCCTTGCCAGATACTTTTGAAACTCCTGACCAAGGATTTACTGGGCCCTAGGATCATGAGATATTATTATTAGATCTTCCCTTTATCAAATAAAGGGGACAAAGTTCTTTATAGTGAGGGAGGTGAGGCACTGGAACAGGTTGCCCAGGGAGGTTGTGAATCCTCCTGCCCTGGAGGTGTTCAAGGCCAGGTTGGACAAGGCCTTGAGTGACCTGTACTAGTGGGAGGTGTCTCTGCCTATGGCAGGGGGTTGGAACTAGATGATCCTTGAGGTCCCTTCCAACCTTACCATTCTATGATTCTATGATATGTGGGACTAGTCCATTCCATCTGAAGTCCTTTGCATCTAGAGCAACTGGTGAGACGTCAAAAATTCTGCCCTATCACATCCCTAGCAAAGCAAAAATGAAATTGTATTTATTATTATTTTCTTTTGGACTCCAAAGACAAACGTCAAGTGTGGCACTGTATTATCTGACATACTAACTATTGTGTAAGATGTGTTCTTTTGAAGTCCTGTGTTTTCCTATCCTTACTTCATGCTCCTTTCTTTGCATTCTATAATACATTCAGGACTGCTACTGTCTCTCTTTCATATGTTAGCACAGCAGCTTGCATAAGGAAGCCTTGTTTAATTATTTGGCTCTATGGTTCTAGGATAATACAAAACAACTCCAAAAAACCCCAAAATCTAATAATAATAAAAACAATGTTGCCAATAGAAAAGATGACACAGAAGGAAAACACACACATCCATCCTTGTCTACGCAAACACAAAATTAATGTGCCAGTACATCCATAAATTAAAGCATTGAGTTTGGGTTGCTGTTATTTCTGGTGCTGTATTACTCATTGTTTGCTGTGTTGTACTGAACTATATCACAGTCTGGTGTGAATTCCCTGACAGCCATGTAAAAATGTTCATTTAACTTGCAAGTTTCATGAGCTTTAGCACAAGTAATCATTTGTAACAGAGCTGCTGTAACATGGGATTTCTTTCTTCTTTTAAAGATTTTGATAGTTTGAATAGAAATGCAGGCAAATGTAATATAATTACAACATGTTTAGTGAATACAAGAACAGAACAGTTTGTCAGTCCATCCTTGACTGAAAGAGTTTGACAAATGTTTAGGAATAAAAATTAAAACAAGCAATTCAATGCAACTGATTCCCAGAGCCTAAAAGGGCTACATTTGGCAGGGATAAACCTACAGACTAAGAGTTTTACTGAGTCTTCTACACCTTTGACAGCTTCACCAGCTGAAGCTCTGCTTTGTGAACAGGACCAACACTCATTCTTTCCACTCTTGAGCTAACTATAATTTTTAAACTTGAATTGCAGCCTGTGTTCCACATGGAAGGCTCCTAGTTCACACAGGCAGATGTGGAAATTGTAAAGCCATCAAGCACAATGCCTTTACTAATGTGATGCTATTTCAGAGGCACCTGTGCTAAACACCCAACCTACTGTGAAAATGCACAATATTCAGCAGACTTCGGAATTTTTTCATTTGTTACCCACAGTGAAGAAAAGAGGAGGTGAAGTGGCTGCATACTAGACTGTAGGATGAAAAAAGGCCACACAGAGACAATAGATTTTAACTCCTAGAAAGACCTCTGGATAATCTGCCAAAAAGGCACCCTGGGGCTTCTTCACCTGTTGAACAATGTGCCTTGTTTCCACACTGATATCTAATCACTTCCTAATGAGACTGGAAAAAGTTCTAAATACCATCCCAGTGAAGCATGCTATGAAGAACTAAGACCCAGAGTTTCCATTACTTTCACCCAGAAAACCAAGGTGAATATCAAGGTTTGCTTATTTAACAAAACCTGAGCCATCCCAGCCCATGCAGGAGAGAGCATGTAAGAGCAAGAAGCCAAAAGATGGGTCATTATCAGGAAGCACACTACAATGCTATTGAGTATATGAAGTTAAACCAGTAAACTATGAAGTGTTACTAGCAGGAATTACTTGGCTTTAAACTACAATGGATTATGTTATCAATTTGGAGGAGATAGTTGCTTTAGAAAGAGACCAAAGAATCTCACTTAACTGCTGTCACAGTAGGCTATAAAGTGACCTACAGAGTCTCAGCAAGAACATAGTGGAATAAAGGAACAGTGAATCATTCTCATGAATGAAAAGTAAAAAGCCTCCTCAGTGAAGAGAACAGAAGAAATACTGAGGAAAAACTGAAGCAGCTCATGTAATAGGCTTTCATATGCAAGATTTAGAAAAGGAAACACATTAAAGAAAAATAAGAACACACACACATTTCAGGTTTTCAAGAAATGCCTCCATTTTGCATTGAAATGTATTTACATAAATATTTCAGCTGTAAACATCCACCAGTAGTCAGGCAAATATGCTTGGTCAGAATCTCCATGCTAGAAAAGAAAAAATGTGCAGCTACAACTTCATAAACATGGAGTAGAAATGATCCCACCTGAGTGATGCAATTAGTCCTGGAAAGTGCCCAGGAGTTCACAAACAGATGAGCTACAGAAGAGTCCATCAGAAAGCAAACCAACATGCCAAAGTCAGAAACAGAAGCAAAACATGCCAAGTATTGACAAGAAAAGGTGGGTACCCATCACTGGATAAATTGCACAAAAGGCTTTGGCACTTTCAGTAGGAATACCACAAACATTTATCAATGTAAGTATTCCCAGAACTTTCTCTTTCTACCTATTAGTAGGAGCCCTCATAAGATCTCTGACTGGAAAAGAGCTCAAATGTGACCCACGGAAGTCACTCAATATGCTTATCCTGCTGAACTGCTCATTGACCCATGCTGAGCAAAAGATTTCATGTGGATCACTGAAGATGAAGATACAAGTTCAAAAGGATGAGGCCAATTAAGAGATTTCTTGCTATTATAATAGAAAATAAGAGAGCATTTTCTTTGTAAATTTTAAGTTGGATGAGATGCAACTAAGGAAGCTACAAGTGAGCAGTTCTGGAGCCTCCAGCACAGGAAGGACATGGAAGTGTTGGAGCGAGTCCAGAGGAGGGCCACAAAGATGATCAGAGGGCTGCAGCAGCTCTGCTATGAGGACAGGTTACAGGAGTTGGGGCTCTTCAGCTTGGAGAAGAGAAGGCTTCAAGGAGACCTTATAGTAGCCTTCCAGTATCTGAAGGGGGCCTACAGGAAGGCTGGGGAGGGACTATTTACAAGGTCTTCAATGACAGGACAAGGGGCAATGGGTTTAAACTGGAAGAGGGGAGATTTAGACTGGATGTTAGGAGGAAGTTCTTTCCAGTGAGGGTGGTGAGGCACTGGAACAGGTTGCCCAGGGAGGTTGTGGCTGCTCCCTCCCTGGAGGTGTTCAAGGCCAGGTTGGACAAGGCCTTGAGTGACCTGTACTAGTGGGAGGTGTCCCTGCCTATGGCAGGGGATTGGAACTGGATGATCCTTGAGGTCCCTTCCAACCTTACCATTCTATGATTCTATGATTAAGTACCAACTCTATAGAATATGACCAAAAGCTGCCTGGTTTAAGCTGACTATTCATTATAAGGTTGACAGAGAAAGAGTAAATTTCACAGTTGATGTGGAAGACAGAGAAAAAATAAAATATATATTAGCTGGGTCATTAATGAAGGAGAAAATTACAGAGGACCAAATTATAATCTGTTGTAAATAACTGCTTCATTGCATTTTCCTACCTGCCATCAGTAGACATGGAAGTAGTGTATTGGGTGGAAGACAGCAGAGTGACTGACAGTGACAGAGAAGTATTGTAGGAGAAATAACTATTGAAGAGCAGGGTTTCATTTAATACTGTAAACTGAATTTAAGCAGGGAATACAGATATCCAGGCTGAGAAAAGTATAATGACGAGATTAATTAAAAAGAAGGAACAGCAAGAAATATCTTCATAGCATGCAGCTTTTCCTGTAGAAAAGTTTAAAGATAATTTGTCATTTTTTATAGATGTCAAGAAAAAATTAGTTTTGTCTGCAAGATCCTTGAATTTGTTGCCAAAACTCTGATAGAAATGGCACTAGCAATTTGATTCAAAGGTCATCTAAGTCAGCAGGAAGAGCACTACTTTTTTTCATGGGGCTTTGGATGAAACAAACATACACTCTGTATGTAACTGAATATAGAAAAAAATCTAATTCAACATGGAATGAAAAAGAGAAGAAACAATTAAAGTCACTGCATACTTCCTCTCTGCCATTACCACTTCTGTTTTTAGAAGACAGGCAAACTTCCCATTCAGCACAGCCTATTTAAGTACACCAAAGATTATACTCTCTCAACAGCCCTATGTGTCTCCTTTATTAAATAGTCTTGCTTTGAGATGCCTACTTCTGTGCTCCTCTTGGGATGGCCTAAAGTATATAATTAGATCCACTTCATATGGAGAAAAGAGCCTGTTACCCAGTAGTTGCAATAGCAGGTGCTTGTTCTCTTGCAAAAATAAAGACAGGAAGTTTCCATCAGTCATTTAAAACCCTAACCACAACAGGCTGAGTGAGCTCTCGGCAGCTTTGCTGTGCATGTGGTCATATACATTTTCCCTTTCTAAAACCAGTATTCAGGCTTTCAAAAAAAAAAAAAAATATATATATAATTCATGACCCTTAAATAATGTTGTAGCAGTTAAGAATCACAAAAACCACCCTGCCAGTTGGCAGTGCTTCCTTAGCAATATGTCACTGATGTGATAGTATCTCAGTACAGATTAGCACAAAGCATCATCCAAATGAGAGCCTTTGATGATGTATTGAAGAAAGGGCCATCCAAAAAGAGGAGGTGGCCTCAAAGGACAGCCAGCTTTTCTGGGGAAAAAGGGAAAAGGACTTTCAAAGTGAGTCAATATTAAGCACAGCACATTGCATAGCGCTTTTGATGGTGACACAAGTGAGCTGAGTAAACTAGGGCAAAAGTGTGATCCTGCTGAGACAGCTACCCTCTGCAAAAGCTCAGTTTTCTTGCATCGCACAGATACATACAATCCTCATGGAACTGGCTGCTTTGACTTGGCCAAGTTACACTAGTCTAACTAGGAATTTCAGAGCAAATTCTCTGGTGAAGGCTGCTCATCTGCCTAAGGATCTCCAAATAAGAATCACAGTTGCTCTAATTATCAGATTTTTTCTTTTTCCTTTCCTAGTCCCTTTTTTCCCCTTTGCTTTCATTTCCTTTCCTGTTCTTCCTTTTTCATTTCCTTTGTTTTCTTTTTCATTTCTTTCCTTTTCCCTTCCCTTTATTCTTTCCTTTCCTCTTGCCTTCATGCTATTTTCTTCTTCCCACCACAAGCTTCTCTACCTTCCTTAACCCACAAGGTTTCTTCGCATCCTAGATAAGTATAATTTGGAATTAAATGTGTTTATAGGATGGACAATATATTGCTTAAAATTGGTAGTTTTTGCTAAAAGTATCTCTTCCCTCAGCATTACCACAGCACTGCAGCATCTGGGATGAATGCAAGAGGTCAGACATCAGTGGATCAGGGTCATGACTTCCATATTTACTAACCAATAAGTTATCACAGGCTAAAAGGTAGCCACACTCATACCCAGAAATTCCTCAAGCCAAGAAGCTAGTAGGATTAAAACAACAGGTAACAAGACCCAGCTGTTAAATAGCAAGAGATCTGCTCTCTGTATTCAAGGTAAAAAATAAAAACCACAAAACAAAGCAAAAGCATCCAAACAATCTTAAAACGTAAAGGGGACTCATTTATTTTGAGAAACTTTATTTTTTTCCTAATTCCATATGTTGAAGACTCCATCCCATCATGTTGCATAAGAGATTCAGATTTCATAGCCAGAGATTTCCCCTTTGCACACCAGAATGACACCAGCTGCTTTGCCTTTTGGTCTTTAGACACACGGGGAAAAACAAGCAGGATTTGAGCAGAGAGTGATATTTCCTTGAAATGGCTTGTTCCTCTGGCATTATGCAAAGCTAGTGCAAGGCTGCAGACAATGCAGGCAGACACCAAGGGACAGCAGAAAATCAAAGCAAATGTAGCTTTAGTGTCTGAGCTTCAAAATTCAACCAACATAGCAAAATAGGTGCATTAGCCTTACAATTCCATACAGCATTCAAATGGTTTGCAAGTCGTGTGGAAAGGTGTTTCAGCAGAGTACTGTAGACCAAGAAGGCTTTTTTCTGTATGGACTTAGGCAGGTGGAGTAATTGTCACAGGAACAAGCGGCACATCCAGTGAAACAGTCAAATTAAAAACCTTTAACTTCATCCTCCTTATAAAGACACCACAGATTTCAGAAAGACAGGAGTTAAGCAGAACTTTTTAGGTTGGTTGCAACCTTTTTATTTCATTTAACTGCATGCTAAACTCTCACATTGCAAAATGAACAGGAGGTCTGTGTCAAATACCAGAAGTTGATCAAGATATTCCTCTCAGATTCCCCTTCTTGCTAATTTAGTATTAGTGTTAAATCTCTTGTGAATAACAGAAGGTAGCAAAAGAACATGTTTGTATCACACGATAACAGACAAATGTCTAAGCCTGAAAATACACTGGCAAACAGGAGGCTGCTGCTATCCTCAGCCAGCAGGAACCTGCAAGAGTGAGCAACCTTCCTGTACACAGAACAATCTCAAGTGTTACATGAGCTCCCTAGGGATCCCTCACACACTTCTGTTCTCTGGTGGGGTTGCAGCAATCTGTGGTACACAGACAAACTTCATCCCAGCTGCGTACACACTCTGGCATACATTAGTGTCTTACAACAACCTGGAGTTGATATTTATAGTGATCAGCATGAAAATAGCCTTTCTCAAGAATCTAGTTTTTACCAAAAGTATTACTTTCTGCTTTGATAAAGGCAGTTGTTTTACATGTCAATGCACTCTAAGCAGCGGTGAGATACAAGAGCACAGTTTGGCAGATAAACAGAAGCTTGCCCACTGACACGTGGACTAACTGCTATAGATGGTGAATGGTACAGAGGCTAAAGAGTCCCTGTGGAGCTAGAGGCTGCTTTGTGAATTGCAGATGCTTAGAAATCTGTGTCCTGCCACCCAGACAGCAGTCTACAAGCAGAGTGCTTATCTGTCGCAGAAAATCGAAATCCAGATGTGTACATGGAACCTGGAGTCTGCAATCTCAGCATCAATATGTATGCTAGTAGGGCCACAGCAACACTGTGGGTCCAGGAGGACACAGGTGTCCAGGGAGGAGAGGAACTGGAGTGTCCTAATAGGTGTCCCAGGCCCTATGGTTCTGCCCTACGCAGCAGAGCTCAAATGTGGTATGAGAATGTGGTTGGGTGGCCGGCGCACAGATTCAGGGCAATTCATGTGGGAGCAGATCAGGATTGCCATGAAGAGCACAGATCGGAGCCAAGTAGAGCCCATATAACCTGTGACACATCTTTGCTCAGTCATTGAGAATTCTGCTGAGAGAGAGCTAGGCAAAACCAAATTTGAAATGCAGTCCTTTCCCTCAACAAGTCTGTTTTCCTTACTGAGTCTGCTACACAATCCATTTCTGTCCACCCACTAAAAAAAACCCCAGAAGACCTAAAAGCACAAATAAATCATAATAAATTGATTGACTATTCCCCTGGTACCCTAATTTATGCCTTTATTTTCCTCCAGTAATGAAATAATGAGACTAAGAAACATAACCTCATTTATAAAGCTCATTTGCCAAGAGAAGAATATTTTGTTTCTTTCAGCAAGTTGGAGCTAACAAAACAGCCCTAGAGAGATTCAATGCAGTTTTTTCTGGTGCATTTACTCTTAGTTATTGCACAATTGTACTGGATTGTGTGACAAGGTTTTGATAGTGGGGCAGGCTACAGGGGTGGCTTTTGTGAGAAGCTGCTATATCCTCTCCTCATGTCTTGTAAGGCCAGTCCCAGCTGACCAAGGCTGAGCCCATCAGTGACAACGGTAGCATCTCTGGGATAACATGTTTAAGAAGGGTTGCTGCACAGTAGCAATTGCAGATGGAGAGAGAAGTGAGAGTATGCAAGATAAAGAGCTCTGCAGACACCAAGGTTAGTGAAGAAGGAAGGGAAAGAAGTGCTCTAGGTGTCAGAGCAGAGATACCATGATCTTCAGCACAGGCTGCAGGGGAAAGTCAGGCTGACTCACTTGAGCCTGCGGGGGCTAATAGTGGAGTAGCCTGCATAGGACATCATAACAGAGCATCAAGAGGCCCAGAGCAGGCTGAGACTCTGTGGGAAGCCCAGGAGCCTGCTCCAGTGTGAAAGAACCTGTGGGTAGGCTTCCTGGAAGGACTTGAGACCACACAGAGGATCCACACTGGAACATTCCATTCCTGAAGGGACTATAACTTGTCAAAACAGCTCACACTGGAGCAGTGTGTGCAGAACTGCAGTGTGTGGGAAGGGCTCACATAGGAGAGGTTTGTGAAGGATGGTATCCTCTGGGAAAGACCCCATGCTGGAGCAGGGAAAAATCTGGAGTCCTCCCCCCGAGGAAGCAGGAATAGCAGATACAACACATGGTGAACTGGCTGCAACACATGCTCCCTGTCCCTCTCTGCCACAGCAGGGGAGGAGATAAAATTAAGGACAGAAAAGGAGGGAGGGATGGGTGGAAGGTGTTTTACAATGTAGTTTGTATTTTCTCATTGTGTTACTCTGATTTGGTTGGTAAGAAATTAGTTTTCACCAAGCTTAGTCTGGTTATGTTGCATTTTCCTCTTCCCTGTCCAACTAAGGAGCAGAGTGAGCGCTTGACATCCAACCAGGACAGACCAGAAGAGTAGATAACTGTGTCCAAAAGATAAGCATGAAATCAACTATGTGAAGCCTTACACAACAATTTTCATTTGACTAGAAAACATGAAAAATGTGTCAACAGAACAAGTCCAGAAAGCCCAGGTTTGTCTTGTGTCAGCAGTACTTGGGGTCCAGAATGACTAAGAGATGCCAAGACTAAAGGAGTTCTTCAAAAAGGGAAAAGAAAGGCGGAAAGGGAAGACTGTTTACCTATTCTTTTTACCCATTTCACTATTTACCCATTTCACTTTTCACCCATTACTATAAATGTAATCACTATTTGGACCACAACATCCATTACTTATGCTGCAGATCCTCTCGGACAAAAAACTGTAATTTTAAGTAAATAATAAACATTTACTAGCACACACTAAAAATAGGCAATGATGTTCCTAAGTATTCACATCATCCTTAGTATACTGAACTACTTAAACACTGAACTGATTAATAGGTTCTAACTTCTACAGCAGTAAATAAGTAAAGAAAAATACATTTTTCACATAGTTTTCTCTAGGGTATGCTGAATTACTTGGTCACTAAAAAAATGCAGCCTTTGTAATTTTGGCCTTGTCAAATGTCATATTGTCAAATTGACAGATTTGTCAAGTACTTGACAATACAGCAGAGAGATATTCTGATAAGAAGATGCAAACAATATATCCATAACAAGCAGTAGACAAATCAGTGGAGCTCTTTGCTTATCTAAAGCAGCATTATATGGTTGATGCTTATACACAACAGATTTTTTTTCTTTCAGCAATGCACAGCTTGAAAAATTTAAGGTGTCAAAGTTTTTTAGAAGCAGCTCCTGAATTAGGAATGCTTCTCTTAACGAACAGTACTAAACAACTTGAACATTTTTGAGAACCATAATATAAACCCTAGAATGCGGTTCTCTATTGAGAATTTTTGATTGATGTGCTCATTCCAGTGCTCTTTCTTGCACTGAGTAGTCACTCACTCCAGGAAAAATCTCATTAAAACATCAATCGAGTAAGTTTTCTGCTAAAATACTTAAAACAATCATACCTTCTGCAACAGAGTAGTTGCTTTTGAAGCCAAAGGTCTTAAAAAATTCAAAAATTAAAAGAAAAAAATATTCATTTATGTTTTCTTACCGTTCTTCCTCAAAGGCTGTTTTGTTGAGAAGCAGAAAGTGTACAGCTATAAAGAGCAGCTCATTTTTCTCTTTCATCACTAACCTGCTTCACAGTTACAGCTATAAGAGAAAATGATCTCTAGCTCCAGTTTTCAGTACGCTCAACCCAGAACTGCTGCCAGTAATACACCAAGGTGGGTCCAAGTCCAACACAGTACAACTCTTCCCAGTGAAACCAGGATAGTGATCACAACCTAAACTTGTATGCTCCTCAACTGGGCATTTTTATCTATATATCAACACATATCATAGAATCATAGAATAGTTTCAAGTGAAAATGTCTTGCAAAGATCATCTAGCTCCAACTTTCCTGCCATGGGCAAGGACACCTTTCCTCTAAGATTAGATTGCTCAAAGCCCCTTCCAATCTGAATTTGAATGTTGCCAATAACGAAACAGCCACAACTCTTCTAGGCAACTTGTTTCAATGTCTCATCATCTCCACAATAAAAAACAAACAACTCCCTTATATCTAATCTAAACCTACTCTATTTGGAGTTTAAAACCACTGCCCTTTGTCCTATCACTACTGGTTAAAAGTCTCTTTCAATCTTTCTCATAAGCCCTTTATATATATTGAAAGGTCACAATAAAGTCTCCCTGGAGCCTTCTCATCTCCAGACATGATGCATCCTTCAGCAACTATCATTTTATGACATTGCTTTACAGTGAACAATTAATCCTGAGTTTTTCATCTTTAATGTTTTTGCAAGTTCTGGTGGTCATGACAGATTCATGATGAACTAAAAAATCCTAAATAGATGGCACTGATATTATATGAGGCAACTAGGGCATACAGAAACTCTGGTAGCTATACAATGAGACTTTATAAAGAGAAGCAGAACCTGTTTCCCTAAAAAACTTTTGGTCTACTTTGTTTGTAAGAGACATCATCTTCATAGTATTACCCTGAAATAGAATAGTGGGTTTTTTAAAGTCAAGCCATAACACTTTTACAACTCAGGCGTCTTTAGCATACTACTTAATCAAACCCCAACTTTTCCTCAGGAAATCTCTTGGTTGTGGGATTTCACGAGGCAGGAATTATAAAATCTGCACTTATTTTATTTCCAGAAAGCCCCACCCACAACTTTATATAAAATTGGTTAGTTTCAGGCTCAGAAATTCGTTTGGGAAAATCTTCAGCAAGGATGCTTACAGGATATTTAGTAATTCAGGAAAATCAGAAAGCTTGGAAAGGTTTGCTATAAAAAATAGCTTTGCCAGACTTACTAGTAAAGGCAGCCTGGAGCCCAAGGGAGCCTCTGCGCTACTCACAGCAGTGGAGTAGGAATTCGCAGATAGTCCCTTGGCTCCTTGTCGGCAGTCTGGCAGTGCCTTGAAGTGCAGATCGTGGGCCAGCACAGGGTAAAGCTCAGGCTGCTCGGCATACCCACAAATACTGCAGAGGCAGGTCCCTTCAACAAGCAGGCAGGATCTGACGCTGGTTGGACCGATGCTGGCAGTCTGTGGCTAGCAGTGTCTCTTAAAGCCCTCCCAAAGACCCTCATACCAGTCTCTGGTAGTCTGCTCCAAATCTGCTCCCTTTTCTGCTCCTCAGTGCTCCCAAGATAATGTGTCCCATTGCCATATATATATGCTGGGGCAATTTGCTCTCTCCCATTCCAGCCTGCGGGGGTGGGGTAAGGTACTTGACACCTACTCCCTTCACATTCCAGACCCCCAGAACCAGAGGTGGGGGGAAGCAGAACAGTTTCGCACCCCATTCAAACCTTCCGTGGGGCAGGGACTTGGGTGTGCCCCACCACAGGAAGTCATAGCCCCAAATCCATGCAAACTAAGAATACACTGAATGCAAACATTAAAACATGATCAACATAAAATACTGATCTGTAAATGATTTCAGGAGTCATAAGTATCCCAGGTGTGTCTCAAACAAGCACTTCTGAAAATTTTGCATAAAGAATTCTATTTTTAGACATTTCCAGGTTGGAAGGAGAAGATGAAATACAGCATGACTTGAAACAGATGGTTGTTCACTGATAATTGGTAGGTCATATTCTTTAGAGTTGTATCCACTGAAGCCTCCCGCTATATCTGGCTTATCATTGCAGGCTCCAATGGTAGTTAATGGGGCTGTAATTGGTGGATGTTGTTTCATCCCAGTGATCAAGAATGGAGAATATCACCTGCATCACCATAAGGTAACTCTGTCTTGTTTTATTGGCTGGTAAAATATTAGTTCTATTAAAACTGACAGATTAAGGCTGGAGGCTTAAACTCTTAAGGTACCTGCATACTTTTCAATTACCTAAGCATTAGCAGGAGAGCACAAAGGTTCTAGACAACCCCTGAGGCATCCTGATGTCTTCGGATGTGCTGCTTTGTACCCAACAGACCTGAACTGACTTGGTAAGAGATGCATAAAACTCTGGACACCTGCAAATGCTGGGATGTTGTAATAATGGGTGCTGTTGAGTTTAAGTGCCCTTGTGGATGCAAGCCTTTACATCCTGCAGCAGAACCTTAGGTTTGAGCCAACTCCTGTGTAAAATAAACAGGCATTTAATTGCTGGTGTTGCCTGACCTTGTATCAGGGGTTTAGAGGTAAACCTCATTCTCACTACCCTCTAGTGACCTACATTAGAACAATTCTCTAAAGGATATTTCCATTAATCCAAGCAGTTATCATCTGGATCCTTCTCATCTATTTGTAGCACTAGCTGTTTTATTACAATTCTTATCTTAAACAGAAGCAAAAATTCCTACAAAATATTTCTTAGATGATGCTAAGCCAGTGAACCTGAAGGAAAACACTTTGGGTAATGGTAGTTTGAGGAATTAATTTTTTTTTTTTTAAATAGTAATTATATTTGTCCTTTTTTTTTTTTAATACTAGGTATATTTGTCCTTAATGAACATGAAACAGTACAGGAAAATATGCAGTGTCCTTTTATCTTTTAATAAGCAAAAATTAAGAAAAGCAACACAAATTTAATTTGTTGGGTAAGTACAACAATTGTACAATTCCATTATTGGAAGTACAAGAGTAAATAGGATTATAGAATCCTTTCATTTGAAAAAGACCTTTAAGATCATCACATCCAAACATTACCTAAATCTACTAAGCCTGGTGCTAAAACATGTCCCTTAGTACCACATCCATGCATCTTTTAAATTCCTCCATGGACAAGGAATCAACCACCTACCCAGAGAGCCTCTTCCAGTCTTTGATAACTCTTACAGTAAAGAAGTTTCTTCTAACATCCAATCTAAATGTACCTAGGTTGCAACTTGAGGCCATTTCCTCTCACATTACTGAGAAGAGACTGGCAACCACCTTGCTACAACCTCCTTGCAGATATGACCTGCAGTAAGACCTCCTTCCAGCCTCCTCTTCTCCAAACTAAGCCACCCCAGTTCCCTCAGCCACTCCCCAGAAGGTCTGTTCTCCAGAAAGGCAAACCCTGTTACTTGTTTCAAGAAAGATTTTATTTTCCTCAACAAAATATACTGCGGTAGTTTTCAGAACTACTTTTTCCATTACATTCCAGTGCTGAGACTAGCATCTAGCATAACACAGAGCTGCAGAAAACTGAACAAATCCCACTCCGCAATTTCAATTGATGTAACCACTTGCATAAGTTGTCCTGGTACTGATACTGACCTCAGAAGCAGCTCTGCACCTGAGGAAAAGTCAGGAGAGCACAAACATAAAAGGTAGGTATCCAGATATATAGTTTCAATTTAAAAATTGCTTCTAATAAATTATATTGATGGTCCTGGATTTCAGATTCCTGAATAATCCCAAGACCAGAATTATTCTCACTGCAGGTATAATAGCAGAACAGCTAAAAAAGCAAGCTTGCATTCACCTCCAGGCATGTTTCCTTGGATTCATGATCTTTACCAAGACATGCCTTGAGAAGATCTCGACGTTCACCTCCAACATGGGTCATGTAACTGTCAGTAACATTTGAATTAGAGGTGACATTTGTGTTTCAAGTGGTTGAAGAAAGAGTAATTTGAAGGACCTTCTTTATTGCTATGAATTAGAAAAACTGCTGAAAGAGAGCTATCCCTTAGCTCACATCCATTTTGGTGGACCCTGTTATAAGAGGAAGTCAGAAATGAGAGTGTAAACACAGGTACAGATACATCTTGAAGAGGGCTATCACTGATTAGTAGAAGTTGTCAAGGCTCCAGAGATTGCCATGGGAGCTCCAGCTCATCTTGTAGTGAGGCAACATCCCCATTAAGGAGCCTGCTATTTAATAAGCATTCTTACTCACTGCTTATTAACCTATTTTTATCCCCCCACTAAAGATGATGTTGTGGTAAAATACTGGATTGCAGAGATAGTTTCCTTGCTATGCACTTCTCCACTACAAATGTATCAAGAAAGGCTCCACAACAGGGTCTCAATGCAACTTAATACCAGTACTTCTTACAATACTTGAACAACAACAAGCACTTACAGCACTTGAACAACTTACAAGACAGTTGTTCAAGTTCTTAGGTAAGTTCAAGTACATAAGTTAGTTCAAGTAGATAAGGTTAGCAATATTCCAGCCAAATGCTTCTGCTCTGTTTTGGAACAAGACACTCAAAATATCAGTGTGGTGCATCCACAGGTGTGCAACAGACTCCAGGTCTTGATGTGCTTCTGACTGCTCAATGACTATGTAAACCTGTGCATGTACCATGTGTGACTAGGTGTATGTGATCAGACAGGCTCTGTAACGGGTGTCCAAGTGACAGGAAAACCAGTAATTCTTGTGATCAGTGTTTCAAAGAGATACTGTCTGTTATCATCATATAATACATATTGTTTTGGAAGTTATTATATCTGAAGGAAAGAATAAAATTCAATTCATTAAAACCCCCATGTAAAATGAATCCACTTTCACTCACAATTCAAACTAACTGCACATTCAGCAGATGGCTGAAAACAGGCTCTGCTGCAACCAAAGTGGAACTTAGATGGCACCAAGCTTCTTAGCAGCTTAGTTCAGAGTGCTTGTAAGTATGCAGAGCAGCTGAACATGTAAGCACAGAAGAAACACCATTGCCCAAAATAGCTAACTTCCTACTAGGTTTTTGCAGCTGTTGGAACAAAGATTTTTTTGGAACATGTTCTCAGATTGAGATTCATAATTCCATATAGATGTCTTTCTGAATGTTTCCCTCACGTCTAAATTTTCTAAGCCAAGTTCATGTTTTACTCTTCATTTTCTAGCTTTTCTAAGTGCTGTTCATATTCTTGTTATTTCTGTCAGTTTTCCCATTTTTCTGGTTTAATGGTTATTTTGTTGCTGAATGCAAATCAAAACTGTTTGAAAATCAGGGAAGTGTCATAAAGAACTGCTGGATTATGAAATATTAGCTTCCAACCAAAGAAAAAGAACCAGTCAACAAATAAGTGTACTGTAGCATATGATGCAATTTTTGCTTCCCTGAACTAACATGCAAGAATAACTTTCTGGCTTTAGACATTATAGCATTCTCTGAATAGTCTAAGCATCATGCAGAAAGTATGACATGTCCAGGTGTTTACAAACCCAAACAATGAATTGATAGACCATACAGGTACTGAATAAAAGAGGAGACTAGTTGATGAGCAAGAACAATGCACCAGAATTTTTTTTTCCTTTATATTGAAGAATTGAGCCTCTGCTACCATGAAAAATTTAAAGTGGTAATTCTGTAGTAAAGGTACCATTGTTCATTCTGGTTTTAATACTTGCTGTTTTTAACACCATGGTTAGACTTGACACACAGGGATTATGGTCCTTACATCTTCCAAAGGATCAGAACATAGTAATATGGACACGTATCACTATGGGTCCTGTTATTGTTGTTTAAGATAAGCTTACTAGTGGCTATTAAGAGTGGATTTTGTTTGCTTTTATGGCACTTACATTGCACAAGATGTTTTATGTACAAAGGAAATGAAAGGCTAAGGAATAGTTCAGAAATTGTCTATGCCATGCTGGCCTTTGAAGCGAAAATTCTCAAGATGAGCTCTGACATTGAGAACAAGTCCAAAGACTTCTCCTCCTTTTGCTTGGACTCTCCCACACAATGATTACAGAAATCAAACCTCTGATACAGCAATATGCATGCCTACAGACTGTCTTTGAAAAGCTGTGACAGAAAGGAATTGATGTGCAAGATGAGGAAAGTAGCAAAGAATACAAGCCTCTTGAGATGGCTTCTGAATGCTGAAAAATATTTCACAGAAGTGACTCAGTCAGGAGCAGATAAGAGAATGATTCCTTAAAAATTGAAAGGGAAATTGCTCCAGTTACTCAAAAAAGCATAACTGCAGTAAAGATGTCATTTACCTGATCTGTTCCCTGCATGAAACTGCTCTTATCCACTTCCTTTAACCACACAAAGAAAACTCAGCCTATTTCAACTATTTTTTACTTCTTGTTAGCTTTAAACTGTCAACATCAAAAAAGCCACCAAACCTGAAAACACAATCCTAAACCCAGACTTGGATTCTCCTTATTCTGGGGACATTTTATCCCAGTAAGAATTTTATTTTCCCATTATGTCTACTAACAAATATGTGAGCATTCCACTGAAACAGTTTATCTGACGATTTTTCCTTCAGTGATGCACTGTTCTTGCATGTGCAATTCATCTCTGAAATCTGGGGGGGAACATTACCGGAATGCAATACTGAGTAGAAGTTGTTGTCATCCAATAGAATGGTGTCAAGAACTACTGTTCCCATCCCTCTTCCAATTCAGGAATAGAAAGATTGGGATTTAATAAGCAAAATACCCTCCAAAAGTGTTTGAAGTGACCAAAAGCCAGTGAATCACCAGAATTCTGGTAAAGCTTGGCAGCATAGCTCAGGTTAGAAAACCTGACCAAAAAAAAAAATCCAAGAAGAATCAGAATGGTAAGGTGGAAAGGGACCTCAAGGATCATCCAGTTCCAATCCCCTGCCACAGGCAGGGACACCTCCCACTAGTACAGTCACTCAAGGCCTTGTCCAACCTGGCCTTGAACACCTCCAGGGAGGGAGCAGCCACAACCTCCCTGGGCAACCTGTGCCAGTGCCTCACCATCCTCACTGGAAAGAGCTTCCTCCTAACATCCAGTCTAAATCTCCCCTCTGCCAGTTTAAACCCATTGCCCCTCATCCTGTCATTACAAGGCCTTGTAAATAGTCCTTTCCCAGCCTTCCTGTAGGCCCCCTTCAGATACTGGAAGGCTTCTACAAGGTCCCTTGAAGCCTTCTCTTTTCCAGGCTGAAGAGCCCAAATTCTCCCAACCTGTCCTCATAGGAGGACAGAAAGGGTCACTTGGATGATCTGAAAGATAAACTGCATCATGAATACTGGAAAGACATGCTAATTTGACTGAATACAAATAAAATAAAATAATTTTTTAAAAAAAATATATGGTAAGCAAGAGATAAATGGTTCTATAGAGCAAAAACTTCTGGGCTTTGTGTTCTGAGCTCAACAGTTGCCACTGAAAATTCTAAGTATCCTGTTTTAAAAGCATTTTATGCTGAAAGAATAGTAAAAGCATATATAATGTAACAATATTGTATTAAAACTTCCTTAGGCTATGAACTTCTGGATGCACAAGGGTATAGACACTATGTATCCTAAAGATAGAGAAATATGGGCAGGCATTTTCTGGGTTTGAGGATGGCACAATATCCAGTCAAAAAACACTCCACATAGCTTCCTTTATCATCCTTCCTTGATTAGTTACCATCCTTTATTTAATAGAGGCACTTTTACTATTCATGCTCTTAACTGCAGCTACTCTAATTTAGTGGCTAGCCTTGTTTAGCAGCCTCACCTTCAGTACAAGCTTCAGATTAAAGTAATTACATTTAATAAAAGCTGCCCACTTTTGAAGCTGCCCTTGATTTAGAGCTTCAAGGAGAAGTACTTAAATATAATAGAAGCCATGGCCTGCAAATGAAGTCTAGAACAAAGATTAGTTCATCTACACAGTCTAAATGTGTGGAATGTGTGAATGAGATAGAATACTTTCTGGAAAAACTTCATAATGAAAGAAAGCTTCATTTGGTGCTGAATAAAGGGACAACCCTTCTATTGTACCATGCTAGCAATCTGCTTTTGTTTAGGCAAAGAAATGGCCCTTGAAATGATTTTACTATAAAACATTGTGCTCATGTTTGTTTTTAGAACCTTTATAAAAATAAGTTTATAAACTTATTTTCTGGAAAAAAAAAGAGCAGTGGCTCTGCAGTAAGATAGCATGAGGGGTGTTTCATTTCAAGTCTCTGACTCAGATTTCCTGCATGATTAGATAGTGAGATTTGTTACCTCATTTATCTGTATCTGTGCAAGTGAGATACTTCTTTAAATCTCATATTGTCCACTTGCACCATTAAAACAGAAGTTGCTTCCTCCTAAGGACTTGCCATATATCCCCTAGTTTAGGGTGGGACAATATCCTAGAGATCTCTGCAAACATCTTTCTTATCTCTGAAAATAAGCTATGACAGTCATCCTTATCAACAAAAAACCTCAAGTACTTTTGGTTTCTTTTTAAAAGAGATGTTTTACTTTATAGTAGTGATCCCTAGAAGAGTTTAAAGTTGCAAAGGGGCACTAAATTCCAAGCAGTGGTCAACCACTAATAACTCCATGAACAGGCACAGCTTTGTCCATACAAATCAACACAGCTCTCCCCATGTCCTGGGGGTGTGATGGTTTGGGAGTTCCCCGACCCCCAACACTTTGTAAAATCACCCAGATGAGACTCAACCAGTTTGAAGTTAAGGACTGAAACTCTATTTACAGCTTAGCACAATATACAAGCAGATATATACCAAATATACAGGAATATTTACAGAAATAAACAAGGTAAAGGTAATACAGAAACATAACACCCCTCCCAGAAATCAGAGACCCTAGGAGGGGCTTCCAACCACCCTTCCACTCCCTCTCCACCTCTCTACCTTACCCCAGGGTTTGCCTTACGCACAGGATGAGTTTGGAGGATCAGCCAGGGGGGGTTGGAAGGAAAGTAGTTAGTGAGGTTACTTGGCAGAGAGAAGGCCAGAAGCTAGACAGTCTGAGAGAGTGTCTGCAACTGAATGCCTTATCTATGTTCTGTATTCTTTTCTTATACATCTCAGCAAGCCTATGAGTGAAGTAGACACCACCATTGTTTTCCTTTCACAGCCTACAATATAATTTTCTCCATTAAAATATTCCAATTAACCTCAAACCAGCACAGGGGGTCTCTTCTGTAAATAACCATCAGTCAAAAGCTGGGATTTTCCATGTGTTGCATGTCAAAAGCAGACACGTCACTACTCAGGTCTTATTCCAGTGAAGAGAAGCAGGTTTTCCTGTCATCTTCAATGTCAGCTACAAGAACCAACAGTCTAGAGTCCATTTTCCTCTTACCTTGGTCTAGTTTCCTAGTGCTCTTGCAAATCAGGCCAAGAGTTTTCCACTTTTATTTCAACACCCTCTGCATTTCACTCAATGTATATATTGTAATTATTTATCTTAATTTGTAATTTAAGCAAGAATAATCTACATAAGAATATTCAGTTACATTATACTGCAAGTATATTACATTATACTGTAATCACATTATAACATTGCATGTTGTTATTATGACTACTGTAAGGTATACATCCAGACATGGTAATAAATGTTTATTTTGCATGTGAAAACTGTGACATATTCAGCTGTTTGCCTGATGTTAAAATTCTTCTTGTCATCCTTCCATAAAAAACATAAGCCAGACTGAATTGATGTGTGCCTATAAATAAAGTGGGCACTACTTGAGAGGCATTAGAACAAAATACTGCAAACATTCAACTTTTCTATTGACTTCAGCATGGTCATGGTTCTAGCCAGACTGTTTAAGCAACATGTCAGCTAAAGATGACTCTTAATGAGATATCTGAGCCCACTGTTTAAGGGGTACAGTAGTTAAACAGTATTTCTGCCTGTAATCCAGCTTTACCCACTTGGTAGCCAACAGACCAGCTGTCATTCCTGTTGTGACTGCTGCTGGCCTCCTGTCTTTTCCAGATAGACAGGCCATGCATGAGAATCCTTAAGGATATCCAAAAGTCTAATTCCTTGAGCTCCAGGGAAAATGAATAAATACTGTTTTCTGCTTATTCACTTTGAATTTTAGAAACCATAACAGTGTATGCTACAAATACAGGAGCACTGGCCAACAGGGATTTGTAACCCACAGGATCACTGCACACTCCCTGATTACTTCTTGCTTTATGATCAGTGAAACTGTGAATCCATATTGCTGCAATGAATGAAATACAGATGCTCTTTTAAATGAGTTTTTCAATGCCCCCAAAGTTAGTCAAGCTGGTTTCCAAGACTTATTTCCAGTGAACTTAAAAAAAGAAAAAACTGTTTGTCTTAGACTGACCTCAGTGAAGTTCAGTCCTAAAAAGAAAACAAAATCTTGAAGACATATGAAGGAAACAGCAAATAGCATTCAGCATCAAGAGACAGGTGCCATCGAAGTGACTAAATTTTACAGGCATACTTACCGAGGAGTTCTTAAAGTATTAAAAACATTCGTTTAGAGGTAGGAGCAGTGGACAGGAATCTATGAGGAAGCAGGAAATATGGTATTACTATGAAAACCAATGCAGCTGGCAAGCAAAGTATGCTGGTTTGGGTTAACTGGAATATTTTAATTGAGAAAATTATACTGTAGGCAGTGAAGGAAAACAATGGTGATGTCTACTTCACTCATAGGCTTGTTGAGAAGT